>JBAMHV010000013.1:22288478-22306194 GCA_037177535.1 Pseudomugil gertrudae
AATCAGAAACTTTCCGTAGAAATCCACTTACGCTGCTTTTTGTGCGTAAGCAAGCTTTATAAATGAGCACCCAGGGCATTGTAATGCATGTATGCAAATGCATGGTAGGAACACACACACGGTGAATAACCCTGTGCGCTGTACAGGTCAGCCATCTTTTACGGCCTGATAGTGTCGTTGCCAGGGGGTAGTTGTGTCCCTCTCTCTTCCTCTGTCTCTCTGTTCTCTGTAACCTCGATCATCCCAGCTCGCCCAGCTGGCCGTCCTTGTTGCATACAGAGCAGAGCAGGAGTGCAGCGGGGCTCTGCTGCCCCCTGCTGGTTGTGGGAATCAGTGGCTGTATCACAATGAGATGGAAAGCAGTGGTCTCAGTCGGAGTGGTGTGTGTGTGTCTTCCTGTGTTTGTGTGTGTACATCAATGTGAAAACAACACACATCTCCTAGAACAGAACAAGGCTGCAATGTTCATCTCACACTGTCAGGTCGAGAGTGAATGTAAAGGAGACTGTGTGTGTGTGTGTGTATGCATGTGTGTTTGTGATAAACAAAGATGCGCAGGTGTTGGTGGGTAACAACCTCCCATGAGACCAGAAACAGTGCAGAAGAAGAGCAGCGTGTATGAGAGAGACAGATTAAAAGGGGAGACTGTTTTAGCTCATCTCTCAGAACAAAGATCATCTCCATTAGTCTGTGTGTTTGTGTTTCCGTGTGTGTGTGTGTGTTTCCGTGTGTGTGTGTGTTTCCGTGTGTGTGTTTGTGTTTCCGCGTGTGTGTTTGTGTCCTCTCAGACTATGTCCAGACTATGCCAGCTACATGATAGCATGTTGGGGAGGAAGAAGTGGTGGAGGTCTGGATGTTTGCTTACCTTCAGTGTGGCTTAAAGCCGTTTTGTGCTTACATAAGATCGGCACGGTTACCAAAGCAAACACAATCCTGCAGAGATATACAGTATGAAAAACATTGTGGTCTTTGAACATGTAAATGTCCTGCAATGAACCCTCTGCTACCTCCGGGAGCTGTCTTATTAGACTTATACTACAAAATACTGCTTAACATACAAGCTTGAATTGGAAAAGCAAACTCGCTCTTTCTTTGTATTTAATTGCAGATTAAATGGAGTATTTCATGTTTGTTTTCCTTTTCCATCATCATAAGGCACATTCACTTAAACCCTTCTGAATAAAATCCTTGTTTATTTGCTCAGAAAGTCGAGATCGCTTAGGGAAGCAAGCTGAATAATGAGTAAAGCAAGCTGATGATGATGCGGCTTAAACCGGCGCACTGTCCACCCATAAACGTCTCGGTCCACCTTAAAATGCAGAAAGGCCTGTAGGATGGTAGCTGGGTGAAATGCCTCATGGGCAGCGTCTGCTAAGTTGGTTTTATAGAATAACTTTTTTAAAACATATTAGCAAACAAATATATGTAAGATTTCTTTTTACCTAAAAAAACTAGATTTTCATAAATACCACAATCTGTAAAAAACTAAAAAACTTTGCTTAGGTACATTTTTTTTTTAAAAATAGAAGAGATTTGGACACGTTCCCTCTGATGCCATTAAACTGTTTGCAAACTGGGAGCATTTCTGCATGTAAAGGGTTACACAAGCGATCCCGTCACTTAGATAGAGCCTCAGTCATCAGGAGCTAAAAGAAAGACACAGACAAAGGATTATTATGGGGATCATTTCTGCACAACACAAGAAGCCTGAAATTAAGATTGTTTGCAGTCGGCTTTGACTTCTTTGGGCTTGGAGGCATCTGGGATAGATCACACATGTGGATTGTAATGAAACCATTTAGAGATCTAGGTGGTTTCTGGAAGCGATAAAGCAAAGACCAAACTATCCAGAAAAAAGCCTGAAACCTCTGAGATGTCACAGGGATGTGAGTGCTCTTAGAGAGCCTCATTTATACTGGTATCATAGCAGAATTCATGCTGAAACATGTTTCACAGAGCAACAAAAGTGAAGTCAAATAAAAACTATGCAGAGGCACCATGTGAGATCTGTACAGGAGCAATGAGATGAAAGTTTTTTTGGAATGGGACAGAGACATCTATATCTCTGTAACATAATCTGAGTTCAGACCATCTGCAGCTGCATTAAGGTGTGTATTCATTTCAGAATCCCTGCAGGGTTTGTGCTGACTCAGCAGGTATAATTCCTGTTTTATTGGAACGACAAGTCCAGAATGAAGAGAAAATTCACCATTTTTGCACCCTGTGTCATCATACTTAAACTGCTCCATCAGTCACTTTCACGAAAAAATCACAGCAAAAAAAAAAGAGAGAGAAGTGACATCGATGTCACTGACGTTTCAATTAGAAACGCAGCATATAATTAATCTGTCGCTCAGTGCAAAGAAATGACTTGTTTTTCTGCTCTGTTCTCCCTCTTTTCTCGCATGTGTGTGTGTGTGTGCGTGTGTGTTTGATCTCAGCTGTCACTCAGGCTTCAGGGGCCCCAAATGTGACATCAAAGAGTATAACGTGCTCTATGTGGTGCCAGGCTCTGGCAAACTGCACTATGTTCTCATCGCATCCATCATTGGAGCACTCCAGGTGGTCATCATCTGTGTGGTGGTGCTCTGCATTACCAGGTGAGTCATGCCCTAAAAACACACATAAACACTGTCATGTAGCCGTGACTTCAGACGGCATCATACACACTGACTTTCATTTCCTGCAGACTTATTCCAGCTGCTCATGTACACTGATTTGTTCATTAAAATGTGCTCAGGGATAGTTGAGAATATGGATGATGAATTGTGTTATGTGGTACACAAACTGTTGCAAAAATCTGCATTGATTTGGAAAGATGGTCCAGTTTGTATCCCACTAGTGTAGTGCACATACTGCATCCCATAATACAACTTCTTTTTATTTGTTTTTTTTTTAGAAAGCAAGCAATCAGTCAAAACAACGCAACAGTTTGTTCATTCCCCTGATTACAGCCCATTAATGCCAGTAGTTAACTACACATTGGCTGCTAGGCAGTGTATAAACCAGAGAGAAGCTGCATTCTTATCGATCGTAGAACTGAGCAAAATCTAAATAACACAACAAAAAAATGGTAACGGTAACACTTAAGTTTAGAAAAACTTGGAATATCGCTTAAATATTTTTAAGCCCTAATGAGGTGGTTTTCACAGGTGTTCATATACCACAAACTGTTTTTGCTGTAAGGTTCACGAGCCCAGTTTATTTCCATTAAACATGGAAATTGTGACATTAAAAATCCATCCCATCCGATTCATGCCTGCTCCCATGCACATCTTTTACTGAACCATCACCTGTGGCCTTATTGTTGTGATGAGGACCACGGCAACAGCAGTCATGGCAACAGAAACAACTGCTCCAAAAAGCAAAAGGATTTTTATCTCCATCCTAAAGAAGGTGGAGTCCTGATTCATGAAGACTTTGACTAATAGATAAATATAATTTAACAAAAACCTGCACAAAAACAAAGGTTGAGAGAGTTGGACTTCCAGCAGTTTCTTCTTCCTTCCTGTATATTTAGCATGGCAAGTCATCAGTATTTTGACGGTGGATTGCTGAAGCTCTAAACCCTTTTTAACTTGGCTCAGTAAGATTTGGATCTCAACAAAAGGTTTTTAAAACAAGGGTGTGTATGATGAGTAAGCGTGATCAGTGGGTGGGTTTAAAAAAAGTGTACCAACTCATCCAGTATCAACCAAAACCTGCTGATAGGGTTTTATACAGTCTATGTGATAGACATAGGGTGTTCTGTAAACTACTGCTCCCTGCTGGAGGCAGGTGGGAAAGACTATGTGCATGTATCATGATTTTTGCACTTGTTAGGGTCTCTGGTGGAGCTCCTCGGTGAAAGTGAAGTTTTAATAAATGCCATAAAGTATAATAATGACCTGATTTAGTAGATGTCAGTGCCAAACACAACTGCGGCGCAGCGGGAGCATGGGGGGGTCAGTATTTATCATGAGAAAGAAAATATAAAGAAGTGTTTGAAATTAATTCAGGCAGCACATTTTGGAACAAATAATGGAATTAAAAGTGTCATGATGGTGATGGAACAATGAACTGAAGTTTGGTAGAAATGTACGCCAGTAGCCTTTATAGATGGAAGTGGGTTCACCTGGCTCATCTGCTCCAGATCAGAAAGTGTTCCCCATGTTCTACTGCAGATTACTAAAGAACGGAAAGTCTCCATGTTCTTTCAGTAGTTTCTGCTTCAGTGGTCCTAGAACTCAAGATTCTGTGAGTCCTGAAAAATGATCCAAAATGCTCCAAAGTGCTGACAGTATGGAGCTCTTCTGAAACAAGGGCTGGCAGTGAGTGAGTTCAGTGCTCTTTCATCAAGGAGGAAGATGGGCAGGTGGATGGTGAGACCGCCACTCAGATGGGACTACTCTTTGTTCCACTTCAGCAAAGTCTGGTTGAATCAGATTTGCTTTATTTCCCGGTAACATAAATCCAACGAGGCATTGGAAAGAGCGTTTTATCCTCCACACTACCATGCAAACCAGTATCTATGTGCAGGAAACCACAAAGCGGGTATGGTACGGTTACGGGTCATTAGACCGGTTTGCAGAATGTACAGATCAGTTTTGAGTGACTGAACACAGTCAGGGCAGCGACTGAGAAAGCTCTGTTCCCCCAGGTCCGACTTTTGGTCCTGAGAGGGAAAGAGAGGAGGTTGGCATCACATAAGTGAAGGTACGGGGAGTTCATGAGGGAAGCAGATGGGTGAGGTATTATGTTGCAATCTGCAGGCGGTCCCTGTGTGGTGGCGCATCAGCTGGCTCTGCAGGGACCCCCAGCATGAAGCACAGCTTGTTTTGAGGAAAATATGATTGTGTATCACAGTCTACCTTGGTGTGATTGCCATGAGGTGTCTTTATTGTAGAGGCAATGTTTCATTGATAAGTTATTAATCTGGAAAATCAGTAAATATCTCTCAAACTTCATCACGCATTACCATCCCAGTCTTACCAATTACACAACCTAATCCCATTTAGACATTTTTCTGTCCCACTGCAGCAGTTTCCTCATTCAAAGATTTATTTTCCACCTTTTCACTACAAAACCTATTATATTATTATGTAGGCCTAATATGTTTCACATTTTTACAATAAACAATCATGTTATAACATGATAGGTCCAGATATATTTTTATTGGAGGGACATCTCTATGTCTCTATGTAATATAAACTATCTGACCTCATTTATCAGAAAAATCTGATGTTAAATTGTATGTATTTTCTAACCTGAATAAATTTATAAATTGTCTATTTTGTGTTCTGAGGAGACAAATCATGCTAAATGATACATGAATACATGTTTTTGTGCACTTCTAGGAATGCGGAAAATGTTTGATTTATTCCCTCCTGATGCTGCGCATATATCTTTATATTCTTTGTGGTCATATTTTTCAGTCCGTTTTATTTTCTCTATTTTTTTATTACGTTTTTTTTATCTGTTACGTCACAGTATTTGCTGTGGGTCTGCCAAATAAAGTCGTGGAATCTGATACGTTGACATTTATAGTAAACTTACCAATAAAATGTTTCTCTGCTGGGAGATTAGCTTATCACTGCTATTAAGCTACAAACATGGCGGAACAGGGTAGAGTTGAACTTCCTGTGACCTGGAGGGGGGCGGGGCATGACAGGCCTCATTCACATTTAAAGAGACAGCACCAAAACAAGTCGCTCTGAAGACGTACCTCAGAACAGGGTATAAGGTGTGTGTGGAGCGAGAATAAGCAGGAATTCAGACCAAAGCATTGCAGTTCCACTTTATACAGATGTTAAAATGAAAGATTTATAAGCGTCATATGTCTCCCCTTAAATTTTATTTAAGAAAAAAAATCAGAAAAAAGGATATTTTATTTCTATAAGGCTATTACAACTATATTATTATCTCTAATTTTTGCTGCTTCGGTTTCAGCAGCTGTTGGGAAGCAGCAGTAACAGTCAGGCTAGCAAAGGGGAGTAGGTGGAACATAACATTGCTCACTGTATAACTAGCTTCAGTACCCTAACCTTAAAAGTTTTTTTTTCTTATAACACATGTGTGGTAGATGGGGGGGCTCGGGGGGGTTGGTTGTGCCCCAGTAGAGTTCTGTGTCCTGCAGCGTCCCTGGCTGCAGCCCATTAGCATCAAGGTTAGATGTGAAATGTGAAAAAGGCATTTTGCTCTCAGGATAGTTTCTCACGTTTTGTGTCTTTTCTCACTAATTTTTGAGGATTGACAGAGCATGGTGAAAAACCAGAGAAGAAAAATGCTCACTGGATAGTTTCGCTTTCTCAGACTCTCCTCTGTCAGTTGTAGAGATGGTTGTCAGCAGTTTCTGAAATAGTCCACCTACAACCATGCCACATTCAAAGTCACTTAATGTCCATTATTCACACCAGGATAGTCTGCTATACTCAGACCAACTGGGGACTCATTTCAGCTGGAGGTAGGGAGGGCAACATGTTTCTGGCCCGAAACAAATTGGATCTTTTGAATAATGTGTCCCATTTTCTGCCAGAGGCAAGGTGATGCTGCACCAAGAACTACTGAAGGAGAAAACCAGACACACGCTGAAGAAGAAAACACCTGGTTAATGCAGAGCAACTTTGGTTTCTAGTAGAAAGCATCTAAATACGGAGCTGATCGCAGAGCTGCCTATGCCTGCACATATGTTTTGGTTGTGTTAACCCACAATACCTTACTCTGAAACCAAAATGCACTTTGTTTTGTAGTCCGCTTCTTGTAAGTGATCCGGTTGAAGTGAGCTAAGACCCGCTTATGGGTGGATCAAGTCTTTTACTTAAATCCATATTCGTTCACAGTGAACCAAAGTGGACTTTCTAAGCCAACAGACTAGGATTCAAATCAAAAATGCATCTTTCGTCTCATCCTCATCCTTCGTCTGAACGCAAGGAGTCATGTGATTGGCTTATTAACTATTTGTATCAACAAGCAACTGACCTGGTGTGTCTAATACCAGTGGCTGGTCAGAATATGTAGCTTCATTGTGTAATGGTCATTTGAAGAAATGCTTTAGAAGTACTATATTGGCTTTATTTAGCAGTTTTATGGAAGCAGATTTAGGGTCCCAAAGCATAAGTAATGCCTACACACATACAAACACGGTGTGGTAATAGCTGTGGGACCATTTTCTTCATATCATGTATATTTGGGAATCCAAAGCGTTTTCAGCCTGGAGGAACCAAGAGAAAGGTCACCCATCTATTCACCACAGAAAGAAGCATTATCACATTAACCAAGGGCAAACACACACACATCTGAAAACATAGCACATTTACATACAAACACACTCAGAGATGTGTGTGTCAGTTGTGGTGGTATGGTCTAACCGGAATTTTTATTCCCATTAAAATCACACCAGTGGTACCAGCAAAGGATGCACCCACACACACATTTCTGCTGTAGCCTGCAGCTTGTCCGCCTCCGGCTGACCTTAGCAATTTATGACATTTAATAAAAGATTTTAAAAGAGGTTTGGCCGAAGCAAAACTGCTCCTCAGAGCACAGAGGTGGAGCAGAAGGAGAAGGAGGGACGAAATGAGGGAGGGAGCAGTCGGAGCATGATAAAACCACACATAGTCACAGTTGTGGCAATGTTTCCTGATATGGATTGAACAAATATTTAAGTAAAATAAAACAGCTTTATAGAAGTTCACTCTCGCTTTAATTAATCCAAAGAGTGCAGACTTACTGTTGTACTCTGTCTATGAAGGGCAGACTGAGCCGTATTCGTATTTATTGGGTTTTATGAACGCTGCCGGGGTTTTATAGGGTTTCTACTTATTTCCCATTCGTTTAAAGGACAAACAGGTGGGAGCAGTAAAGGTCGTCTCTGCTTTGCCTCCTGTGTATTACATTCTGTCACATCCTGGAAAAGGTCGAAATATTTCCCTACAAAATAGCACGTTGTTACCATATTTTTATCTTTTATCCTCTGAAAATAACAAAAACTAATAGCTTTCTGAGTTAACCCCTGAGCCCACTTGTTCCTACTAAACATGTGAATGGGAAATTCAGAGGGGAAAGGAAGCGCTGGTAAACAAATCTAATAGATGATCGGGTTTTTCTCTGCTGTCTTTCCTGCTGTCAGTGAAACATATCTCAGTTCTGTACCTCAGGGCTGTCGGGAGTAATCACGGTTAAATTAGTTTAATTTAAAATTAATTCTAAGGATGTCCTGCAATCTCTTGCAATAAAATACGTCATTGTCAAGATGAAGGAAAGCACGGTGTTTTGAAATAGCATTGTAATAGTAGTGTCACTGGGTTTTACTTTAAAGCCCTAATTAAATTTAATGAAAATTAAATGATATAATAATTAATCATAATAATAATTAATTATTAAAAATAACTTTGCGTGTCTTTTCACACTTGCAGGGATACGAGTCTGCACTTCAGCCAGCCCTGTTGGTGCCATTTGTATATTTTCCATTAAATAATTGTGAACCTTTTAGGAAAAACGTGTCCAGAGGGAAGATTTTTGTGCTGTGTGGTTTGTGTGCACAGGGTAATAAAGGTTTTTAGCCTGAAGTGCACAATGTGCATGATGAAGGTTTTTGCTGTTATGAAAGGAAATCCAACTTTCAGCATAAATTTGGCATTAATATGTTATTATTCAGTTTAATGTTTGTTTAATGGTTATTGATGCATGAAAACATTTAATTACTTTAAAAATCGTATTTGTTTACTATGTTTTACCAATACTGGTCACCTTTTTTCCCAGTAGAGTTTCAGGTGAAACAAAGCAGCTACAAAGGTGCATTAGGCAAGACGATATCTGTTCTTTTATCTTTTTTTTTATTAAACATACCAGGGGAAAAAACCAAACTGCGCTGTTTTACTCAGGCTAAAGACAAGAAAAGCAACGGTTGTTTTTCATCTTTTTCTAAAAGACAGAATAAGATGAGCTGAATGAGGAAAGGTCTGTGTGATGGATACGTCTTGAAGCTGAGTCGTAAAACTGTGAAATACTTCATATTTAAACCTAACTCATTTTATCCTGGATGTTTTTGTATAATTATTTATTTATAATATATTTAATATAATAATTATATAATATCATATCATTGTTGATATAATTTAAATAATTATTATTTTATTATTTAATGTTGTTACGACCCCAGCCTATTGCTGATATTGAGAGACTCCTAGATACAGAGACCTCCAGCTGATCCTCTCTCGACCTCCGCCCTTATCCTTTGGCCTCCTGATTGGAGGGATCTCTTCCTGGCTCTCTGTGATTGGCTTGTATTCTGGACACTCCACTATTAAAGGACGACATCATCCTCATTCAAGGCAGCTGGGCCTGATTGTGACCCAGTGTACCAACTCTGCCCTTCTGACCTTTGTGACTAACTTTGTGGAGAAATGTGTGTGTGTGTGTGTGGTTAAACCTCTTGTTGGTTGTCCTCTGGCTTATTTAAGCTTGGTTTAGCTTGGTTTTTATTTATTTTAGTTTGTTTTTGAATTGTGCCTGCTTATGCAGTGATTTTGAGACTTTTGGTTTAGTGCTTTTATTTTGTTACAGTATATATTTTAAACCGGATTGTTTTTGTTTATTCACTTTGTAAATAAATCACTGTTAAATTTTACTCATCATCATCTTTGTTTGTGTTGTGACCCCCTTTTTTCCCTAGACGACATGGGGGTCCTAACAATTTATAAATATGTTTAATTTTGCATAATTATTGTGGATAGTTGTTTCATAATATCCTATTCACTTCAGTTGATTCACTCTCCTGATCGTGCCGACTAGATAAAGCAGCCCACAAATATCTGGATTAAGGCAAACAACCTGAAAGCTTGGTGTGCCCTCATGCAGGATATGTCTGTTGATACATGTTATTCTGATAAACATTACTTTGTTTAGTGCATATTATCTAGTCCAACAGCATACTCTAATACTCGATGATTAGCCCGAACACATGCACGCTTTCTAAGCTGGCAGTAGCAAGCAGCTGCTGCACAAACACCAGCTTCTTTAGCTGCTCAGACCTTAGCTTAGCTGGATTCTGGGCGTTTTCAACATCGCTGGTCACAACGTTCAGGCTCAAGTTGAAGATGCTCAATGAGCCACTGTCCTGCTAGATGGAGCATCATCGTTGGGTCAGAGTTCAAAGTTTCAGCTTCAGTTTGAGATTATAGCAAACATTATGCACATTGTGAGAAAGAGACAAAATAAGGGGTGGCAGAGAGCGACAGTGATGGTCTACTGCATACGCTGCAACCTCTTCAACGAGCTGTGCAACAGTGCCCCTTTGTTTTCAGTGGTACTGCTTCATCAGCTACGCCTGAGTTTCCATTTACAAGCTTCCTAAAAACAGACTGAGAGGCACATGTAATAACACTGAGGGTGTGGCAAAAGGTTTTTCATTCATTTATTGTCTATAGCACTATACATACTGTACATACAAACAGGATAGGTCTCCAGTCACATTCATGATGTGTGTTCATATATAACGTCTCCTACCTACAGAGCGCTTTCAGGTGGAGAATGAGAATAAATCTGAAGTTAACAAATTCCCCAAACAAAGCCACAAAAAATTCATTTTTCTAACTAAAATATTGTTCATCTAAAACAGCCTTTCTCAAAGTGTGGTCCCATTAGTGGTCCACGAGCGCCCCCTGATGGTCCGCAAGGTGAACAACACGGCAATCCTAAATTATTTGAATTAACTGGAAACGTTGTCGCACTCAGTTTTGTGACACCAAACCGTCTTATATCCAAATAACTATGGAGCAGTGGTTCAGACCAGGGTCACCTAGAAGAAGAAAAAATTAGATAACAGAAATTTTACAATAAAAATATTGTAAAAGCTGCATTCTATGTTGTAAACGTGTTCATGGTTTATATTGGCATATTGTTCTTCAGCTGTTAAGAGTCAGATGGTCCGTGAATTTTTGTTGTAAAAGTTAAATGGTCTGATATAAAAGATCATTCTGTGTTTGCAGGCCCTGCTATAACTACACAAGCTTTAAAATAAAAACACAGCAATCCTAACTTCTTTTAATCATCCTTAACTAACTGTGTCATTATGTTTACAGACGTTGTGTTGGGTATATCTATAAGTTATGGTGTCATCTGAGTGTTTGTTTCTATTTTAAGGCTCTGCTATTAATTCAATCTATACACTGAAATAAATGTGACCTTATCTCTGTACAGGAAGTGCCCACGGACCAACAGGATCAACCGGCAGAAGCAGAACAATGTCCACTTCAGTTCTGAGAACACCATGCGCGCCTCCACTCGACTTATCTGAGCCCCCGCACACCGGACTGAGTCCCACTCCACACTACAGAGCGCAGTGGCGTTAGATGTTCCCCTCGTAGGCCAACCCTGACAATTAGCATCTGCCTCCCTTCACTCCACGCCCTCCCTCTCTCCCACTCTGAAATTTCTAAATGCCCACGGAGGATGGTGGCATTGCAGAGACAGAGCTGGCACACCAGTCAGCAGCGACACTCGCACGTTGGGATGACGCCACCATCAGTGGCCACCGCTGCCGACCTCCCTTCTCCTGCCCTTCCTCATGCTGACGTGTCTCCTTGTACCTTCTTTTGAGTTTCTTTTTTAAGTATTATTATTATTATTTTATGAAAAACTGAACCATTGGGTATTGGGGAGGGGAGCAGAAGGGACGGGCATTGAGAACACTGAATGTGAGTGTGTGTGAGTGTCTATTAGATGTGTGCGCTTTGGTAGAGGCGGGTTAGCCGGTGTCTGTTATTTGTAGATGAGGGGTACAAGCAAACCGGGGTAGTGCAAAGCAGGGTACTGGGCTTTAACAGCAGTGTGTGTTCAGTTAGGGAGGGGGGTGGGAATGTGGGGGGGTTCGGGTCTACACGTGATGCCTTGCACCTTGTGTTATAGGAGACCTTTGACAGAGGGCACAATGTTATTATAGAGCTCTCTGTTTGGTTGTGACGATGACGTCAGCTACTGTATCTTGGGTTCTATTTCCAATAGTTATTACTACGTTGTCTTGATGGGGTCATTTTTCTGTAAATGTAAATAAATAATTTATATTACGAAATGTACCAAGCTGTGTCCGTCGTTTTGTGTGCTGCTGTGAGAAATAATACCATAATAAGTGACGCAGTGAAAACTTCCCTGGGTTGTCTGCAGAAGGACTTTCATTACAGCAACATGCTGCATTCCTTTAAACAGGCTTTGCTTGCTAACTATTAGCTACTTGCTAATTGAACCTAACAGAGCTACACTCACTTATCTGCTACAGGCAGAACCTTTACAGGACCAGTTTAATGTTACAGAAACGAAAACAAGAGTACAAAACCCAATTATGACAAAGCTCACAAACACTGTGCCTCCATTTTGTACACGTTAGCTTCACTAACACAAAAGTTTCATACCTTCACTTCCATTCAACTTTATTTGTAGAGACGATGTCATCTCAGGGCGCTTCACAGACATCAATTTGAGGACATTCATTTTAAAAATAGCCTATCTACGATGTAACTTTATTGATCCTTTTGGGATGACTCCTTCAGAGAAATTTGGTTTCCAGCAGCTTATACGTAAACAAAGGAAGAATGTTCAATACAAAAGAACAAACATAAATACATAGAATATGTGCTGAGTCTGCACCCTTGCAGTGACAGAGTGGATCTTCACATTTGCAGTGGCTGCGTCCACTTTCAGAGAATAAAAACACAGATGGTGATCACATGACTGAACTTCCTCAGCAGATAGTATGGCTGCAGGTTAACAGCTAGCAGTTTGAGAACATGGCTAACACAAGACTGTCTTCACAGAGATATGTCCTGGATTACACCAGCGATTGTTGACATACATGATGACTCCTAACCTTTACTTTTTCCATTCGCTTTGGTGTCTCTGTCGGCTCTCACAGTAGTGAATTCCAGCACCTTGGCATCCAGTACAAGGTGGTTTAGCCATGCCTCCGTAAAGATGATCATACTGCTCTTCCTGTAGGTCTGCTGCTTGTACAGTGCAAAAAGCTTGTTGATGTTGTTGCGGGTTCACATATCCCGTGATAATGGAGGGAATTTATAGATTTTGACACCTCTGATTCTACACTAGTTGAGCCTTAAGCGTGGCCGCGGCCTTGCAGCCCCTAAACCTTCTAACGGTTTCTCTTGTGGGTAGAAAAATTTGAGGAAGTGGCTCTTTGTTGCATCTTAAAGGTAAAACTATTCACTGAATATATATATGTATAAAACACACAGACACTTTGCAAGAAGCAGCCATTACCCACAGCACCAATGGTAGAAACCAAAAGATTGCATGGAATCTTGACTTCGATACATTCCCCATCCTGAGCATGCATGAGGCGAACCCGGCAGAACTCAGGGAGGGCAGCCATCTGCCCCGACTGACTGAGATGAAGAGACCATGTGAGACAGATTAACACACTGCAGCTTTTATCCAGGAAGACCTGCAAAAAGAGGAGAAATATGCATGTCAGAAGTATGTCAGTACTGTCATATAATAATACAAGGAGAATCACAAGATTTCACTCTCTTCCCACGAACCTAACATAATGCAGTCTTCACACTAAAACTCATCAGTACAATACAAATATCTGAGAAATAATCATAAGGGTGACAAAATAAATCCCTAAATTAACCAGCCAAAACGCTTGGTAAAAATGTGATGGGTCTCAGAGCAGCGGAGGACTGATGCACATGCGCATGTGAGGAAGACTAGCATCATACCATTATGTAAAGGAAAAAGACAGTGTTACACATCACACAGCAACAGTGAGCGTCACTAGCTGGTGTTCCAACATTTCATCCTTCCTGTTGAGATGTCCAGTTTTTGGTTTCTACGCCTGCACGCTACACTAAAATACAATTGCTTCTTCGGATTGAGGACACTTATGAATCCAAGCTGCCCTCAAATCCGGGTGTAATAACAGCTTAGATTCATAAGTGTCTATATAAATACATAAACAAATACTTTTTATGTTTGCTTATAAAAATGATTTGATTATTTAAACTGTTTGGTTATTTGAGATGAAAATGTTTAAAAACAAAAAATGAATGAAAAATAAGTTTTTTCATTATTACTTTTTTTGTATATCACAATAACATGCTCATCACTCATGCAATGTAAAAAAAGTATAAAAGTAGATGTAAAGAAACTCAAGAAAGTACTGTCTTCTATGTAATACAAGCTCTTACTTATACGCTTCATCAGCTTTAATCATCTATACTAGTATTTTACTGCTCCAATTTTCAAGCGGAATAATCATATAAATATTACGCAAGGGAATAATCCCATGTTTTTGTTGACCAGTTGATTGAACAAACTGAATACAATACACTGGATTTAAAGCAATAAAACTTTGGCCCAGATGTTATCTATAACTGCCTGTACTACAGTAAAGCAGGAACATTAAATCCCTGGATAAGCTATCCATTATCTATTTTAATGCCAAAAGTCTCTATCGTAACTTAAAAAAGGATGCATGCAGATGTTTTACAAGCATTTAGTGTTATTAGAAATTTGGATTAATAATAAAAAAAACATAATGGACATATGAATTTAAGAATATAATCTGATAAAAGAGGTGTCGCCATACAAAACCCGGGCCTCAACATCATTATACATTTGTGATCAACAAATGTTGACTACATGCATTACTACTGCGATTACCACTGAAATATTCAGATAAAAAAAACTTTTATCAGCTTCATGTACAGAAAACCACATAAAATATTGGTAACTTCAATGATTGGACATGTTTTCCAAACCAAAACATTTTACATCTGTGAATATTTAAATATTAACGTTAAACATTGACAGGCTTCATTGGTGCTTGGGGGGCCGTGTTGCCTTCTGGGACATGGCAGCCATGTTGTCGTAACAGCAACATTGCAGCATAAGTGGACAGAGTATGAGAAGAGAGAAAAAGACAAGGAAATGGATTTTACTGGTATCTGTGGAGGCTCTCTACACACATTTCATAACTCTTTGAAAATGTGCAAACAGGCATTCTGGACAGGGTCCATCGCAGCTCCCCAGCTACAGTGTAGAAAATTACCAGAAGAGATTCTGAAGGAATCTCTGTATGCATAGGACAAGGCTTTGATGCTGGTGATCCGCATTAAAAGCTGACATGATTCATTACTAGCAATAACATCATGGACTCAGACAGACTTCCAGAAATCACTGTCTATGAACACAGTTCATCCTTAAATTCACAAATTTAAATTAAAGCTCCATCATGCAAAGAAGTCATATGTGAACAGGATCATCATTACAGTGTGACGATGTTTGGATTAGGGTTGTAGCTACTCCAAAACCCTTGGTCGTTTGAGGGGGTGAGTATGGGTCCTTGTTATTCGTCCGACGTGCTGCCATGCTGCAGCAAACGATGAGCACACTCTTATTGCTGTGTTTATTATGAGCGGCTTGTCATGTGACATACAATAGACCCCACGTGACCCCAGACTGGTGCATTCCCATGGCAACCAGACAGCTCCCACACAGTGACAAACCAAATACTAATTATGGCTCCTACTAAAACAGGTTCATCTTAAGCCTATCAATAAACAAAAGTGTCCAAATTGTTGTGAAATAAAAATATAATTCCTGTACGCTTTAGAGTTCGTGTTTTCAGAAGATAATTTTCTCATCCAAGGTTTAGTTTTCTTTTAGAAATCAGAAAAATGAACAAGGTGCAAAAGTTATTAACAAGAGGTTTGATAAGATGTGTGCATGCTCTGTAATGAGCTGCTTATAAATCTGTTTTAAAACCAAACTAGAAAACCAGGAACCAGAAAATGGAGAAGATCATGTTTATTTAAGCTTTTATTCCATATGAAGAGCAGAGCACCAACAAGGACTTCCTGTCGCATTTGTGCACAATTGACATCTTCAGATACCTCGTTAACTAACAACTAACTTAGTTAACTAACTTAGTTAAGTAGATAACTTAGAGTTATCGTTGGTTCTCTCACGCGAGCAGGCGACTCTGTTATCTCAGATACTCGGCGTCCATCATGGCGCCACATGTATGGGTTGCACCTACAAGCGGGAAATTATGAAGATAAATGTTCCATAATGCACAAGATTGTTTATTTGATGTAAAAACTTATAATAGACAAGAAAAGTTGGTCTCCCAATTTTTAATCCTTAACCATGAACCCCCAACCCAAAAGCAGAACATGCATTTTCATCACGCTGTGACTAGCGCAAACATGTTTGTGTGTGTTTTATAGACATTTTATGCTTTGCACAGCTTCATTGGGTCTTGACAGACATGTTTAAAGAAATGTCTTCAGGTTGGACTCGCGAGGGCACAATACACTTATGTGCTGAACCAAGTGAACTGACCTAAAAGAAACTGAAGGCTTTTTACCCCAAGAAGAATGGGCAGCTTTTGTCATTGAACAAAATAAAGAGCCTCATCAACAACTACCACAAAAGACTCTGTCATTGTTGTTAAAAGGGACAATACAACCTGTACATGTTACAACCCCAACTTCACTAGGAGAAGGGGGCAGCAACATGATTAACAAAGAAAATGTATATAAATAAAAATGTATTAACCAGCAAGAGCCAGGACAAAAACAAAAGAGCCTGGTTTCTCCATAAACATAAACACAAAGGTCTAACAAAGGTTGTTCACAAAGAACACAAACCAGGACAAACACAACAGAGGCTGGCTACAAAAGTCAACACAATGGGACTTTACAGTTTCAGTCTAAACCAAATGGCACAGCAACATATCCCAAATGGACAGCTTCACTGAGTGTTTGTCATCAATCTGGCTTTATAGAAGAGGAATTGTTATCATTATTATTTAAAGATCTAAACACTGTTGTTTGATAATACATAGCTTCAGCCAAACACTAACCATGGATGAAGTAAGAGTTTTTTTTTTGTGTTATCATTCATATTTTTTGAAAAATGCCCCAAAAATCAGGGTATTGGGACAGGGCAGCCAAAAAAAAAGGTGATGACGCCCAGGCTCCATTGCAGCAACATGTGTTGGCCGCCACAAGGTGGTGCTATTGTCATAGTAATCCCGCACTACCATTGGGCAACCTTTAGCTTGCCTCCGTATCGGCAATTTTACATAAGAAAGAGTTAACAAAGAGAGACACAAAAACGTTAAAGCTGCAGTAGAAAGTGTTCCCTGATGAAAATATATAAATACGTGTATATAACTGTATAGAAAGTGTTGTCGTGGCCGAGTGGTTAAGGCGATGGACTAGAAATCCATTGGGGTCTCCCCGCGCAGGTTCGAATCCTGCCGACAACGTTACTTTTTATTTTTTTTTTCTCCATTTTGTTTAGACTTTCTGTATCAGCGGTGCCATATCCATTCCTCTACCTATCATCCTGCAACATTTACATGCATTACTTTTCCTACACACCTAAATCCAACAGCTGAAGTTACTCTTCTGTATGTCACCCAGTTCTGCAGCTGAATGAGAGTTTCATTTTGAGTCAGATGTGATGGACTTGGGTGCACCTAAAAGTTGCAGGATGGTAGAGGACCTTGTCCCTGCCAGCGATCGGACTGCAATACCACTCCTACCAAAGTTCTAAACAAGCGCCAACCTCTGGCGAAGAAGAGTGAAGCAAATACGGAAGTGTTCAAAGTTGCAGTTCAGCCCTCATCCGCTAGACCTGGTTGCAAAACAGAGCAATTCCCCATAGACCCCCATGTTAAAAACGCTGTTTTCACAGTAGAAATACACATGTT
>JBAMHV010000013.1:22306294-22316428 GCA_037177535.1 Pseudomugil gertrudae
GCGTCAGGGTCGGGGAGAGCCAGTTCAGTTTTGATGAATCCTTCAATGAAGCCCAGGATGTTGTCTCCTTCTACTCCTTCCAATAAACCATGAATACGAATGTTGTTTCGTCGTGACCGTGCCTCCAAGTCCATGAGTTGCGATTGAAGATGTTCCTGTAGTTCGAGGGTGTGGGAGAGAACTTCTTTTATATCAGCGTTACATTCCTCCATTTCTGACACTCTCCGTTCGGCCTCCTCAATCCTGCCACCCATTTCTTTTAAATCGGTATTAATAACACTAAGAGTCTGGTTTATCTCCTCTCTGAAGTCTGATAGTTCTTTCTTGATTTGTCCTGTGGCCGCGCTAACTTCTTTTATCACATCGATGCGCACCTCCATTATTTCGGCAATGATGCTAGCTTTCATAGCCTCCAAGCTATCATGGTGCGTTAGCTTGTTAGCGCCCACGATGCAGTCTTCACTTTCGCACGAGGATAAAATGTCCTCTTTGGGGTTGGACTGTGCGTTTCCTCTTGTTTTCCTCATATTCCCTCCTTTACTATACTATTTAACAACTTTCTGATAAGTAATTATCGGTTAAACTGTAAGGGGGAGTTAGAGCCACTGGGAGGTGGTGGACTATGCTGCCGCTTGTCTCTCCGCCATACCGAAAGTCCCCTTTATAAAACATCTTAATTTGTTTTTATTTTATATGTGGCATGCAACAAATAATAATGACAAATGGTGTAATCTGTTAATGTGAGATTGCATCACATTTTCTTTCTGAATCCATTCCAATAAATCAATTAAACAAACAATAAATATGCTTTTAATAATTGTACTAATTTACAACACTTCAAGACTATTAGCAACTTTTACTTATGCAGGAAGGCTAAAGAAAGCTGGGTCTTCTGTTTCAAAGGACACTATATATGATCTGTTCTTACTGACTGAAGGTTTTTAACTTTCTGGTCTCTCCTGATGAGAGTAAATGCCATCATATTTCACAATGCCTCCATTATTTTTAATTCTCAATGGACAAACATCACCGTGGCAACATGACTGAACAGTTTATAGTAACATTGACAAATGTTCACTAAAATGTACATTTTATTGTGACTAAAATCCAATGTTTCCACCTGGAGAGTCAACACCTCAGCCATGTTTTGCCTAAGAGTTGTGCTCAGATGGGTCACCAGGGAAATGATTCCTGAACCCTGGTGGACATCCTTCCCGAGACCAATTGACTAGGCATGTCCGTGCTTATCACGGTATACACAGCTTTGTGTATATGCCGCTATCAGAAGTTGGGAAGACTCTACCATATGGATGACATTGATGTACAAAGACCCAAAGACCTCAATTTGTCACTAGTGGAAGACTGGGTTGTTGAAGTGTCGGTGGTGGAGACTGCTGTAGACCTGGCAAAGTGACCCACATGGTGCAAAGGGGTTAGTGATGTAACCAATTGGTTTTTTGTGCAACAGCATGAAGAGCTACAAACCCAAATGTCCAAGATGTTAATGATGATGATCATGAATGATGATGACCAATTTTGTGCAAGACTGCATCCACACATTGGAAACTCTGCCTGTCAGAAAGGTACTGACCACTCCTCCACAGATGTCTAAAAAAACTAAAACCTTGTTGGCTGACATGTTGGAGAAGGGGGAGAGAGTTGTAGCCCATGGGCAGTACCCATTGTGTTGCAGCCTCCACCCTTCAGAAAGGAATGACAACAACTGCAGCTCTTTCAAACTGGAGCTTTTGCCACTTAAACGAGCAGTTGTGGAGAAATTAAGAGATTACATGACTTGGGCCAAATTTTCAGTGTGTACTAACAACGCTGTTGCCTATTTACAGATGGTGGGCTGAGCACTGTGGAACAACACTTGGTTGCACATGCTGGCTCCATTCGTCTACACAACGTACCGGCCAGGTAGAAGCGATATCAATGCTGAACCCCAGTGGCCGCTGGGCAGCTCATGAGGCACTTCTGTGAGACTTAGAGCATTATCAAGACCTGCACAACACCTTATTACTTTGCAGGAAAGGGTGGCGCAGAGCATTGGGACCAGACATTACTGAACATGCTTAGTTATGTGAAAGAGGGCAGAGCCGTTGACCTGAGTACTTGCCACAACCAGTGCATGCACTGTGCATGCTGGTTATGCCCCCTTATCTGAAAAGTACATTAAGAGTTAAAGGTTTATTTTTTTCTGAGGGTGGGGGGTAGAGGCTGGAGGTGGATTTTACCCGAAGGAAAATGTCAGAAGATGGATTTAGCTGCTTTCTTGATTAAAGTGACTGCAGGTGTCATTTTAGTCTAAAAGACCAAAAACCAAAGTATTCCAGCAGGCTGCAGGTACAGAGGAACATAGCAATACCTCAACTTAACAAAGCTTAATGGAAGATGAGCTAGAAGTGAAGAAAGGATGTTACCATGGAAACAATTTATGTTTGGGTTCAATGTGTACATTTGTCTTTAATGGTGTAGATTGGCTGATGGGCTGTGTGAAGGTGTGGTTTGAAGCTTGGCTGTGTGGTGCTTGTACATCTTCTCAGGTTATCTGCCATCTGAGTGAGTGTGGGTACATGTTCATCTCTGTGTGTGGGCCCATGATGGACTGGTGGCCAGTCCAAGGCAGACCCAGGCTCTTGTCTAGTAGCTGCTTCTCCACCACAGCCCTGCAGTGGAACCAGCAGAGGGACGGTACAGGAAGAGATAGAGGTGTTGTTGTTTTTGGATGATGGATGGTAGAGGCTGCAGGTGACAGAAAGTTTTACCTGGGGGCTGATGGCTGAAGGTTAGGGTTAGAGGTGTGTTTCTGCAGATGGATCCAAGACGTTACAGATAGAGACACTTCTGAGCTGAAGCCAGTAGGGGTCACCGATCATTTAGAAAAAAAAGCATAAGTAACTAAAGGTCTTCCATCCTCTCTAAACATCAGCAACACTTCCTCTGTTTACCTTGAGTCAATGGCTGAAGTTTCTGCTCAGATGTCTCAGGCACCAGGAGACCTCAGCACCAGGAAAAGATAAGCGTACTAATCGTGTAGTACAGACAGACCATAAATAAGTTTTAAATACATAAAAGTCATCACGAAGATCATCTGATGCTATTTGTGGATTTTATCTCTGTGCAAAAGTCTGGAGCCATTCCAGGAAAGCGGTTTAACCTGCTGTAGAAAGTTCAACCACAGGTTCAGATGTTCACCTGGAGGTCTGGTGGTCTTGACTGCAAAGACTGCTCTTCTTCTTCAAACACATCAACCACATCAGCCGTTTACTGGGATACGCATCTCCATATCTCCATATCTCCATATCATGACGAGACAGCTCTTTTTTTCATATTCTTTATATTGATAAAGGATATAAACATGTTTAAAATTCATAAACCTTTCAAAATAAGATCAATAAGACAAAAATAAAAAAGAGCACAGTGTGTCACACTTGGTGTAACACGACATTTGGAGCATTGTTGTGTTACACCAAGTGTTTATTAATTTAGCAGCTTATTGGGATGTTTTAAATTAAGCCTTGTAGTGAAAAACCTGCAACATAATGTAATTGGTCTATAATAATTACTGTGTTATAGGGTGAGTTAAATAAAATGGATGGAAAAATACTGCCAAAGGCAACCTGTTTTACTCTGAAGTAGATTGGGCCTTTTTTTAACAGTAAAAAACATGATTATTTAATTTGTGTAGCTTAAAGGCTTGCCCGGATTAGCAGTAAAGCCTGATTTAACATACACATGTGGATTTATTTTACCTTTTGTGACAAAAATCAGAAAGAAGTATTAAATCAGATGAGCTGTTCTACTCGTATACTTGAGGAATAAACCAAAAGTTCCTTCCATCCATTATCTGTACAGCTTCATGTAATTCTTTGTCACAGGTAGCTGAGCGAGAGGCGATGTACGCTCTGTACAGATCGAGAACAGACCTTTACTAATAATACACACCTGTAAACATTTTTATTCGTTAGCAAAGGACAAATTCAAGTGTTACAGCAGCACAATATTTACATAGTACAATTAAACTATGCCTCAAAAACATTATTACAAAACACAGCTTTTGCACAAATTCCATTTTATTTTGTTTTATTTTCACCATCATGTTGTGAAAACTGGGTCATGCAGTATTTTGTTCGTCACAATGAAACATTCTAACAAACACGGTTTGCCAGACCGCCTGGTTGAACTTAAGCTTCATTATGACTTCTTTCATAATAACCACAACAATCAATAAGCTGAAACTACACAAAGAAGTGGAGATACTGACTAAACACTGCACTGTGAACCTGCAGCTCATGGAGCAATCAGGAATAAGATGTGTCTGCTGATCCTGTTCAGTCAGATCAGGTTTGTTCTCTGCTTTAATACAACATTTACCTTTTATGCTGTCAGCTTCATTAAAGCTAAATCATTCTTAATAAACTTGGGAATAAAATAAAAATCATTGTCACTTTACGCTGAAAAAAGTTTGTCTTGTCTTCATCTGGGAAATTCAAGCTTAAGAGTGATTTTTGTAAACATTGCATGTCGGTGGTGCCTCTCAAACTCGACCCCCTATATGTGATGCCTTAAATCAGACATTTTGCATACACCTTTATTCTTCTTTACAATCCAAACTTTTTTTGCAAGTTTTAATGGAATAAACTTGACACAATTATTTACTTCAGACATTTGAATAAAACTTTCTTTCTTTGTCTTAAAAGCATAAGCTGCTTTGTGTTACATGTGTTAAACAGGTGGGTTATTATGCAAGTTCAGGGGCAATTTAATCAATTTTTTATGCACCAACGTAACTTAGACTGATTTTATGATTTTTCCTGTTACCCAGAAATGAAACTGGGAGCGGCAGTTCTCACAGAATGACATCACCAGCAGAGCAGACAGCATCTACCAAGATTAATAGCACTGAGAGCGTCACGTACAGCACATTATTATGGGCGGCGCTACAATACACGTCCAATCTGCAAATAAGAAGCACGAAGGAATGAAAAATAGAGAAATATTCTGTAATTGTGGAATTGTTAACGGGTTCATTGTTGGGTCATTTTGCCAAACTTATGAACGTTCCCAGGCTTTTTAATAGTTCTGTATGCATACAGTCCCGGGTTGCGTTTGTTTGTCTGAGGGGCAAATGCTTTGTCTGTTATTAACCTCAAAGGCTTAATAAGCAGAGTTTGGCAAGTTTAGCACAGATAACTCAGGAAACAATGTGCTAATACTGACAGTTATTGCTATTCGGAGAAATAAAGCTGTTTTTATGCAGTATAATTGTGTGCTGAATCCTAATTGCTCAACACTGGTAGTGGCTTTCTCTCCTTTATGTTCTCACCTGCCACCAGAGACTTCTACTTGACCTTCTCGTAGCCATTAGCAAGAGCCTGCAAGGCTGTTTGAGCCGACATCCCCAGCAGAGAATGTCAAATCCAACAGTGCACACTTTCACCTTCATCATCCTCCTCTATTCATCTCCCAATTGATGAAAAATAAAATCACAGTCCCCTGCAGTCGGACCTACTGCACACTGCTATTTGTACATGTATGAGTGTGAGTGTGCAAAGCACCCAGCAGACCCAGTCAGTGTAATCCTATCAGTTTCCTCTTCTCTCCTCTCCTGCTGGCTTCGGCACAAATCCAGAGGGCTGGAGGCCAGGGAGGAGCAGGAAGGAAACTTTTGTGTGTGTGAGACTATCTACCCTCAACTGAGACCTAAGAATGCTGTGAATGATATCAATGATAAGCACAAGGTCATCCCACAGTAATTAGACCTTCTGTCTAAGCTGTTGGTTTCATGCACAGATCTGTGGGGTTTATACTGTTTTCTGAGACCACTGAGGTTGCCAAGATGCTGGCTAAACACACTAACACACAACTGACTGAAACGAATGGAAGCATTTTTCCTAATGAATGGGCTCATAACAGAAGATGGTTTCGTTCTCCCACTGAGAAACTTTCTCATCCCAAAACACCCAGCTGAGTGATTTGTCCTTTGCTTTAGAACAAATGTTAATTGGAGGATAGGAAAGATAACTAATACCTACTCAAATAACCAGGTATGAGCTCCTGAATGTATCTGGTTTACTTACTTTCACTGAAAAAGTAGCAGCTTTACTGATATGATCAAGTTCTTACCACTTTCATCAAGTAATGTGATGGTTTAACTGTGAAAATGTGAATCTTTTATGAATTTTTGGGTGTTTTTTTTTACAGGTTTTCTGGGTGCTTTGGGTGTGTTACAGTTAGTGCAACTGTAAAAACAATTAGCACAAATTGCAGAACTGAGTGGATAACCTGCAAAAACATTTTATATGCTAAAATAGATCATTTGTTCCTCAATAGCAAGTATTTATGTCCATGAAACTACCAGGGCCATCAAAATAAAAAAGTCCTGTCAATATAAAGTACGAACCGGGTACTCACATGACTTAGTCCTGTTTTCATTGAGACAATCTGATCTACAAGGGTTAGAAACTACAGAACTACAGTAAAGTTACATGTTACTGTATTTGGTAGACTAAATGGATACATGACACAGAACATATTTAATGCACATTTTACTTCACACACTTTTTGCTATCTTCACTTACAGCAGCATGCAAAACAGAAAAATACACTTCAGTCACCCCTAAAGCATCACCCCTGTATCACAGCTGTAAACATCATACTGCTGTCACAGTACCTTTTACTCTATTGAATGTAACTGATACTAGTACACACCTGTATTAAGGGATAATGCCTGATAAGGTGCCCATTATCAGAAGATAAAAGATGATGCAGAGGCATGAACCAGTTACCTCCACAAAGTCCATTATTTTCTGATAATGGACACTTCGAAGGGCATTATCCTGCTTTTACCATGGTCACTTACGAAATAAATAAATATTAAACCAATTAATAAAACAATTATATTGTTTTTTATTGTTAAAATTCTTTTTTAACATGAATGGAGGAGCTTGTGGGGCGTCTAAAGTAAACCGGGCCTTAGCTTGTGCAATCATTTTCTGCTTGGTCCTAGTACTAGCCTCCGTTTTTTATAGCAAAATATTGTTTTTAGACAGTAAAAAGTGCAGGAAACATGTTCCCCGCGCCTCCTCCAAACTATGTCCATATTATGGTTCCCAGTTTTGATTTACTAAGTAATTTCTTTTAGTTTAATTTCCCACTACAGTAGCTTTGCTGCCCCCTGAGTTGATGGAGGTAGCTCTGGATCTGATCCAAAATGCAATTTAGAATCTTAAAAGAAAATTTCATTGTGTTTTCACCACGCAACACCGAGACAGAAACAGAAAGCTCCAAACTCCCACTACAAACACAAAACCTCTATAGCTTAACAGATGGGCACTCCACTGGAATCTGACACTTATCTTTGAAATGCATAACTCCCCATCTTGCTCTGCACTATTTCAGACAGCATGTGTGAACATGCAGACTTTTCTCCCCTCATGGCACTCAAATGTAGATAATTTACATTTAAGTTTCTGTGAATGACAGGTCACCTCTAGGAAATTAGCAAAGATTTGGAGTGCTTGTTATGAATAAAAAACCCTGCAAAAATCAACCATTTTACTAGCTGGTTGTCTTTCAGAGGAAACCATCTGATGAAAAGATGGGTCCAACACATTGATTTCACAGAAACAAAGTGCACCTCTCCTGCTGAAAGGAATTGGCCCATTGGTTGGAAAATTGATGTTGTTGATCATCCAGAAAAACAAACAGGACAAGAAACAAGTGCACATACACAAGGCATCTCCTCACATTCAGAGGGCAGGTGTGTAAAGCTCAAAAATTGGTCAATTAGCTTAAAAACTGACGGCATCTCTGAAAGGACCCACCACACAAATCACACACAAGCAATCCTGTAGTAAATGTGCAGGGCACCTTTATTTAGTGTGTGACTAACACACGCTGGTCTGTGAAAAAGGGCATTTAAAGATCCATAACCATCTGTTTAGGTCCCAGCATGTCATTTTCCCCTCTGTGGGGGTCTTTGATTTACCGACAAAAGGGAACCATTGCTTACTTCCTCCCCACTGTGCGACTAGACAACCAGTCAGAGCTGCTTACAAATCAAGCAGTGCCGGGCATTCATCGTATCATCATCGGTATGACCACCTGTGCATGACTGTTGCCAGTAATCACAAACGTGCCATTTACACACTGATCAGGTTGCAAATATCATATAACCAGGCGAAACTAACAAAAAGCAGGACAAAATTCTGGTTCTGAAATGTTTAATGATTACATTTTATTTGTTTGTGGTTTCAAATAATAAACAATGTCAACACATTTTCCCAGTACATCGTATCAATTAAGCTAGATTAGACGAAATTCATTTAAACAATAGGTATTTAATGTGTAGGGGCCACCAGCAGATGGAGGGGTGTATCCTAAAGCTCTATTAAACAATACAAAAATAAACCATTGCATCAATTTCCACCTTAAATTCCTCGAGCTGTGATTGCCCCGAAGCATCCCAAGGCTGAGCAACCGCATTCCTCACGTTTTTCTCAGCCCAGAGCATCGTGTTCAAGCTCCATTTGTGCTGTTTGGGATCACGTCACACTCCAGTAAATGGATATCAACACACAGGCTGTTATGAATCTGCTGCATCGCAGAATCTGCAAAATGCATGAAGACTCTGAGCCTGTTTACATGCTCTCTAAAAGTCTGATGATTATTTCTGCAGTTATACAAATATTTCCTTAGATCATGTAGGCAGCGTAATGTAAAATGCTGCAGCAGGTAACAGTTGATACACTCAGATATGATTTATTTGTTTGATTTCCATTAAAAAAAACTGAAGCAACGCAGTCACTACCTGCAACCCTGAATTGGATGGAGTGGTGGCGCAGTGGTTAGCGCTGTGGCTTCACAGCAAGAAGGTTGCTGGTTTGAGCCCAGGCTGGGGAGGGTTATCCAGTGGCCTTTCTGTGTGGAGTTTGCATGTTCTCCCCATGTATGCGTGGGTTCTCTCCAGGTACTCCGGCTTCCTCTCACCCACAAGACATGCATGTTAGGTTGATAGTTAAAATGAGTCGCTTTGGATAAAAGCATCTGCTAAATGACTGTATAGTCAGAGTTATTTTAGGCTAATCAGCTCCTATATTAGCATTTAATGCTGAGATCACGTCATGTTCAGCAATGATGAGATGTTTTGAAAACTACAGGAAATTACTTTCTACATACAAACATACTCTGATAAAAGTCCAGCAGTGGACTACAACATGTAGACAAGTGCTTTTTAAATACAGCATTGCATGTAGAGCAGGTCAGATTATTTGATTATTACTCCCAGTTATCAGATGTTGATAGTTATGGTTTCAGCAGAGTGTACAGTATTGTTTGGTGTTCTATGTTTAAGAACACAGGGTCTCTACTGATCACATGATTTAGCAGTGGGACCCCAAACATAGACATGTAGGATATAATTATGCACAGGCTGAATAAACACTTATGCAAAAGAACAGAAGGACTCACATCTACTTTTAGAAGAGCCTGAACAGAGAGAGCTAGGAAAAGTCTTATCTCTTCAAAAGACAGAAGATATTAGACAAGAATTAACATCAGACTGACTTTTGCTGTCTGGAAAGACCTCAGAGAAGAGACAGGATGAAAGGTGGATGTCATATTAGTTTTTATTAGAAGAAAATTTCAGAATATCAAAAGTAGAGAAGTTTTAAGACCTCGTGCTGTATCAAAGGTTAATATGACCTTGTGGCAAAGCTTACTCAACATTACGACCAACAATTTATGGTAGTTTTTACTGTTCCCTTCAGTTCAACAGAACATTTCTCACTTCCAGTGTGTCAACGATCTGACAAAGTGTGACAGTGGTCACATACCATCTCGCCAGCTTTTCATCGTTTTTGGACTTGTTGAGTAATCCGACAAATTTACATTGTACTTCTATATCTGAAGTCTGAAGTGTAACATTTTGTGTTCCTTTTCTTTATTCTCACACAGAAATATGTGAAATAACCATATGTAAACAATTATTCACATGCCCACCACATGTCATTTTAAACAATGAGGGTTAGATTAATCATCATCCATCATCTTGGAACAAAATTGTCTAGTTTTGTAGTTAATCTGGATGCATTAATCTGGCTTCCAGTACTACAGTGAGAAACCTTGGAG
>JBAMHV010000013.1:22322775-22341836 GCA_037177535.1 Pseudomugil gertrudae
TGTGTGTGTGTGTGTTTGTGTGAGCGTATGGGTGAATGTGTGTGTGTGTGTTTGTGTGAGCGTATGGGTGAATGTGTGTGTGTGTGTTTGTGTGAGCGTATGGGTGAATGTGTCCGATAGTGTTAAAGCGCTTTGAGTGCACTGATGTGTAGAAAAGTACTATACAAGTACATTTACCATTTACAATGAAACTTTGACTGAATATATGAATTTAAGATTACTCAGTGGTATAAAGTTATTTATCTTATTGTAAGTAGAATGCCCTGACACTGTGAATTATTTGTTTATTAATGTATTATTTAATAATAAAAACACATTAAATAAGGTATTATATCAAATTACTATGAAATGCAATAAAGTATTACATATAATGAGTTCATGTATTAATGAAATTCTTAAAAAATCATATTTAAAATAATACCTAAAGGTTTGTCTTTACTTTTTATAAGATAGTGTTTGTGTGTTTACAAATGGTGCCCCCCACTAGAGGTCTTTTGAGTGCTCTGAGTTTGGAAAGTCCAAACAGTCTCTATAGATCAGTCTTCCTACAACGTGAAGGTATATCCATCCATCCATCCATCCATCCATCCATCCATCCATCCATCCATCCATCCATCCATCCATCCATCCATTTTCTACCGCTTAATCCCAGCTGTTCTTAAACAGAGTTTAGAGGAACACATTGTAGCAGGAAGCAGAGATGAAACGGTAACCTGAACCCTAACTCTGACTCCCTGCGACCCTCTGGGAGTTTGCCCCTCCTCCAGTTATGGTTACGAGCCAAGCCTTTCCTCGTCTCGTCTTAAAACGTCCCTGTTTTAAAAGATTCGGCTTTTCCAGAAGAGTCGGTTCTCCACGTTCACTCAATAGAACCGGCTCGTTCGCGAGCGACGCTACAGTCAGCGTGTTGGTGCGCGCGTGAGGCGGAGAGGGGGCGTGGAGGCCGAATCAACTCACAAGAAGTCACCCACCCTGTCTTCACTTCTCAGCCGGAGGGGTGACGGTTTGTTAAAAACACCTTCACGCGTCTTTTCGGGTCAAACGAGCAAGCAAGCCCCTTCACAGCGGGACACGCGACCACCTGTCAGCCATGGAAGAAGACGCGACCCACGCCGAGCCCAGCAGCACCTCGGGCAGCACACACACCATCCCGCAGCAGCAGCCCGAAAACACGGAGTTCTTCACCCCGAGCTTTAGCCCTTCATCAGCCCCGTCCTCCCCGACTCCAGTCGGCACCCTCTCCCGACTCGGCTTGAAAAGCCCGACCAGCCCGGCAGCGGCAGCGGCGCCGGGCGGCCAGCTGAGCGCCATCACCGTGGTGGCGCTGCTGGACCAGCTGGTCAACATGCTGGAGTCTGTGAAGGACAACCAGCAGCGGATGGAGCAGCGTCAGGCCGACCTGGAGAGCGCCGTGCGGGTCGTGCAGGGCGACGTGACCCGCCTGTCCAAGACCCACCTGAGCACCGCCAACAGCGTCAACAAGCTGCTGGAGCGCTCGCGCAAAGTCAGCGGGAACCTGAAGGAAGTGAAGGAGCGCTTAGACAAACAGGGCGTCCAGGTGAAGAAGCTGGAAGCGAACCACAACCACCTGCTGAAGAGGAACAACTTCAAAGTGCTCATCTTCCAGGTGAGGAGAGGGAAACATGGTCGCACTCCATGTTTTTAATGGTTAAAACAACTTTAACTGCAACGTTTTAATCCCAGAACTGCTTCATAGTCATTTAACGCAATATAATGTCAGACTAGTTTATTTATTTGTTGTTTTTTTTTTTTAATCACGAGTTAAAAAAGTGAATCAAGTGTCGCCTGTTAATGCAGGGTGTGTTTGGGACATGCTGCTGGTTGCATTTTCACTCCAAACTCGTAAAACAGGACTTCAACCAAATAAACAAACCTGTAAAGCAGCACAAGTGCAGAGTGTAATCCTGTTCACATTTAGGTCTCTGCAAAGTTCATACACATGCATATGAGACTGAGTCTCCTTGTGTGTGTGTGTGTGTGTGTGAGGGGGAGAAGGGTGTGTCTGGGAATGAAGCTCTCAGGGATAATAGAGGAGGGCTTAGATCACCAGATCTGTTTACACCCTACAGTAATAATTCAGACACACAGATGGCTTTCCCGCTTTAACTGCCGTATCTTACTGTGTGAGGTAGAAACTCCAGAGTATGGACTGTACCCTAAAACCTCACATGCATGCATACTGTGCAGAAAGAATAGTTCATTACTTGGACATGCATATATGATTTGCAGGTGGTTGCCATGCAACATCGACAGGCGTATTTCCATATTTTCTGTGTACATGTGGAAGTCTTCCAGCGTACTTTCGGTCTTTTTTCATGCTTGTCTTCATGCGTGGAAGTGTGTGTCTGTGTGCTCAGGTAGTGAAAAAGGAGGGGGGGTTATTGTTGACATAGCCAGAGTCACCTGGAGCTCTTAAACGCTGTTATCTGGTTTCCCAGGTACTGAGGCTCTGTTGTTCACATGCAACAGGTGCCAAGACTTTACCCTGCACAGGCCGGGCGAGACCTCACGGATCAATCCGAGTGTGTTGTGTGCACAGGAAGGGAGGGGCCTGGTTTGGAGTCAAAGTGCACGGTATTTTTTTAATGCTAAGTCCAACAAAACGAAGCACATTTACTGTTTATCTGGATCGTGGGCGGAGTTTTATTGCACATTCCTGAGCATATGCAGATGGGTGCAGTAAGGACCCCGGGGGCTTGTAGGGACTGCATGTGCGTACATGCAACTCGCCCACCGGGTCAGGTGAACAGAGCTGCTAAATGAGACGGGAGTGGGGTAATGAAGAACAGAGTGCAGGCTTTTCTTCCTAGTGTAGACCTCTCCCTCCCTTCTCGTCTTTTTGCATCAGCTTTGTTGTGAATACTTGTTCGAGCCTCTTGTTTTCAGTTCCACAAGCTTTCACGAGGAGTCCTGACTGAGCGAGCAAGCATGAGGAGACCTTTCCCCTCATGTTCCCTCACAACAGAACTGATCCCAAACACTCATCTTCCTGTATGTGGCAGCTGAGGTGGAAACACAGAGGGCCCACGCTGCACGGAGCAGAGGTCTGCAGCAGCTATCGGTCGGTCGGAGAGGACAGCCATGTGTGCCGCTCTGCTGCACCACTGTGCATAACAACGACTAATGAGGGCTTAATTACCACTGCTCGGGCCTTGTTTGTTTGTTTTTTTTGTGCACCAGTGCTTTTTCCTGTCTCCGCATGGCCCCACGGTGATACACACACAGAATACACACACATTTCCCTCTAAACAGTGTAGAGAGCGGTTTCTGTACAGAGGGGGAAAATAGGGCTTTTTCTTTGTTGACTATTTGTCACTGATGCATTTTAGACACTCATTACCTGAGGGTTTAAACCTCCCCAGAGCTATTTTATCTGATGTGAATCGGCGTCTGCACAAATTCCACTGTATTCCTGCAGCAGACGTCGTTTATTTTTGATTAGATAACAAGCATCCAGGTTTATTTTGCTGATGAATTTTATCTCAACACACAAGCAAATGACAAAAATGTCAAATTGAATCCTGAGGAGGAGTTTTTGCTGCCGTGTAGGTCAAACGGAGAATGGTAGGAAGGTTATTAGGGCGTAAACAACAGCCTGAAGTCTCACACCGTAACTCACTCATGCACTATCACAGAACATTTATATCTCTCTCTGTGAGGTACATGCTTCACTGCCAATGTAAACAATCTGTCGCCTTTTTTCTGCTGCTTGAAGCTTCGCTGCAGGCCTGAGTGTTCATTCACATTCACAAGTTAAATGGTTCATCCTTTCTGCCTCACCTTTAGCTGGGTTGGCTGCTCGTGGTGTGTGCAGATCGCATTGTCGTCGGTCTGCGTAGCTCATATGGGGCTTTTGTGTGCTGAGAAGGTCGGGGCTTAATCACAGCTTTCAGATGCAGGAAGTAAAGGCAGATTTTCCACTGTGTGCGTATCCGAACATGGAGGATAAACTGGTCACGCTTTCCCCAGCTTCGGCCCAAACTCGCTGGAGATGGAGCGCTTTAAATTTCCCGGGCTCATAACCACAGGGATTCCAGTGATAGGCTACATGTTGGCAGTACAACACGGTGGCGCAGCGAGGGGGACACGCTCATTGTGTCATGTTGTGTTTCTGCGTACAGGTTTGACCTTAAATATGACACAAGCAATACTCGATTACAAGAGAAAGCCTTTCTGAATGGCATATTTCCTTTGTACATAGAAACTGGCGTGTAAGCTGAGAACGGGTTGTGTGTAGTCGCATCCACCTCTGCAGGTTGGAGCAGGCTGCTGGCTGGAGGCTACAGCTGAGATTGCATGTCTGTATCCTTCTCACAGAGTAACGCTGAAAGCAATGCGGGTAGTTTCACTCCCTTTAGATATACTTGGCCTTGGAGTCAGTGAGGCTTACCTACATTCAGGAATGTAGAGTGCTAGGTGACTTGCTCAACTTCAGCAGCAGCTAGACTGGAATAAAACATAGATTGTGCTAAATTTGATAGAAACAACACAAGCAGAGGTGTTTGATGCAGAAAGAGCGGAAACTAGAATAGAGTGGGATGACTGCAGCAGCTGAGGGGGGAAATGATGAGCATAGGGTGGATAAAGGGGTGGTGAATAAGGTCGGATGATAATTACAGGAGGACATTTGGATAACAGAACGTAGGTGATGCAAAACGGGTGTAATTGTATCAGTATCACCATTGGCCACATTCAGGTTTGACAAGTCAACTGTTTCATTCTTTGTGGCAAGAACATGCTTGTAGCTGCAGATTCCTGCAGTAAAAAACCAGCTCTGTTTTAATTCAGGTAAAAAAAAACAAAACAGTCCTGGAAAAGTGTCAGAGTCTGTGTGAGAGTCTGTGTGAACACTGGAGAATGGGATCATGCTGAGGAAACCCTTCATACGTCGAGGAAGATGTGGATGCTCACCTATACATTTAGTCACAAACATCTTTTAGGTTGTAAAAGATAGAAATAATATTTTATAAAATGCTATCTTACTATCTATGACTTTGCATTAATACACCCATGATCAGCTGTGTTACATCCATTTGTGATGTTGTTTCCTAAATTTAAACTTTAGTTATTTGGTGGAATTTGTGTTATTTCTTGAATAATTATGCATTCCCCTGATAGAAGTTTTGTGATGGAATTAGGGATTTACACCCCCAAAGTCTCTTATATGCTCCCTTTTTACACATTAATAGATGCGTTCATTTTAAATGTTGTCAAACATAACGGTCTGCATACTGACCGTCTCTATGTTAGCATGGTTGTTGGTTTGAGTGTGTGTCCCAGTCCTCCAGAGTAGATGTTCCCCGCTCTCTTTTGCGCCCTCAGTCCACACTTCAGGGAAGTGTGCAGACTTTGCTGAAGCATATTACCCACAATTCATTGCTGCCTGTTGCATTTTGAACTGGAAGGTGTTAGGAAATCGCGATCCTGTGCCAGTGGTGAAAACATTTATCTTTTAGTGTAAGTATTGAATTATTTCCTCTTTTACTTTACCATTCATGTATATTAATATTTAACGTGTCCCTTGTTACTTGAAAATGTGCTTTAATTGTCTGAAAGTTATTTTACTGGTAAAAGTAGTTAAATTTATATAACAATTTATTCACATTCTGTTTTCAAAAAGTCACAAAGCAGCCAATTTATTTCTCTCATATACATTTAGTTTAGCTTATAAACAGTTATTCATTCATTTTTAGGCAAGGCAAGTTTATTTATATAGCACCTTTCATGTACAGGACAGCTCAAAGTGCTTTACATTGATGCATGCATCTAAAATTTTGCAGTAACTTGATAAATTTCTTAAGGATTTTATTCATTCATTAAAAAACGTGTGTGGTTTTTATAACAGATTTTTTTAGTAGGACGAATGAAATGACTTCCAGCTTCAGTCGATGTAGTTGTGAATATTACCATCTCTTGCAGGGCGTACATCTCCCAATTTCCCACACTGTAATGCACTCAGAAACTTATGCACACATCTACCAGGTGCACACTTCATAGAAGGCCACAGGGTGTATTGTGGTTATTGGGACAAGGCCATAAAGTCCATGCAGCCATAGCAACGTCGTCTTTTTTTTGTATCTTTCACTGGTTGCATGTGAGCCATCCAGCGCAACACTGCCCCCTCAGTTACTGGTGCCAGCCCTCCATTTGCTTTGTCTGGGTACCCACCCACCCGCAAGCTCTCTGAGCACACTGAAATATGAATGTAAAGGATGCAGAAGGCAGACTAACTGGTTCCATCCATACGCATATTTACTGCAGAACATAAATGAGGCATAAAAATGATCAGCTTTGCTCTCCATCTGAATTGTAGTCCGTCTAGAAAGAGATGTGTAAACTGGATGCAAGACGGCCAAAAGAATGAAAGCAATGAGATAGAAAGATGTGGATGAGCTGAAAGATGGACTGCAGCAGATGTCCCAAATAACTGAACTGTATAAAGCAGAACATGGGGAGAAAAACTCCAATCAACATTATTTAAAAACATCCCAGAGTCACGGGGAAAATTTCTATGATAATACAAATGGATGTGTGTTGGTAGTAGAAGCAAAGTGTTTCACCAAGAGCACATCACTTAGCATGCTTTTCATTAAGCCTGAGGTATTAATCAGTTAATGAGGCTCATTATTCTTCTCATTAAGTGGCAGACTGATGCACTTTCTCTCTTATTTCAAGCAAGGTAAGCGCAGGTATGGAGGAATAACGTTATTTAGATGCTAACCTCACATCGTAGAAAACAAACTTTCCCTACCATCCAGTATTTTTGCCAAAGCTCTAACAACCCATAGCAGGAAGAAGCAAAACAATTGCCATTTTGGTTGTTATAAATGTCACATGAAAATCCACCATGAGCTAGATAACGTGATGGCTTCCTGGTTAAAGCGCTCTTTAACCTCTATACGAGGTAAACATTGTCCCGACTGTAAACAGACTTATCAAAAAAGCCCACAGTATCTCTGCGCTGCCTTTATCAAACAATGGCCCAGATATGCACAGAATGGGATTGTATTTTAGCCCTTTGTAAGGGAGGATCGTGGTAGATTTGAACAGAGACACAAAAAGGAAGCAACACAATGAGAACTGGAGAAACTGGAGCTGTGAAAGCGTTGCTGAAAGCAGTCTGTAGCAGCGTACAGTACGTCATTCATCACAGCGGGAGTTAAAACTGAAAGTTTAGTGTGTAGAAGAAGTGGCGGGCCTCTAACAGGCGCAGTCACCCATGTGGTTGTTATCTACTACAATACCGAGAGGGAAATTAATTAGATGAAACACATCATCATCATCATCATCATCCTCCGAAGTGCACAAACCATAGCATCATCCTTTGGAGACTCTGGAGATTAACGCCAACACGTCAGCGCGACATCTCTCTTGAATCAGTTATTGTGTCGTGTGATTACACAAGCCCATGAAGCCAGTAAACACGCTCTGTTTTCTTTTGGTGCGGTACATGTGGGAGGGGTGCGAATGCAAAAGGATGCCCAAACTTGTTGTGCAGAGTTTTGTGGGTACGGAGCCAAGAAGGATAAATCAGAAAGTCTGATGCCGAGGCTTTTATGATTATGTAGGATGATACGTTTGAGCTTCCGAGCAGCAGAATGGCTTCATGCGTTCGGTTCTCTGTTCAGTAAATGCAGAATTTTTAGGTTTTGAACTCCATTTCCTTTCCTTCTTTCCTTTCCTTCCTTCTTTCCTGCGTGCACAGATGGCTCTCATGCGTGCTAGATTGTGAGTGCTGTGGCACTACCAGCCGAGGGATAAACTTTCATGCGTAGGGGGGAGGAGGTAGCGTAATCAAAACACATGCAGATGGATGAAAATTTGCATTGTCTCTTGAGTTTCAGGTGGCCATTGTTCACAGGTAGAGCAGGAGGTTGTGGTGTAACAAGCCCTGATTAAGCTAGCATTTTCAATAAACCGGGCTGGAGCACAGATAAGCAACCCAAGTAATTGCTTCTTATGCAGGGATCTTGTCAGTTGCAAGTATGTGTAGTCATGCACTTCTGTGTGTGTGTGTGGTGATGGTAAACTCTTTTCAGGGGGAAGTTCCTGCACCGCCCCTCCCTGGAGAGATATGACTCATTGTACTAACACACCTGTACCAACCTCACAGAAACATACTGTATATTTAATCATCTCATGGGTCAGAGAAACACACTAATAAAAAGAACACACACACACATATGTACATAGTGATTGTGTAAAACTGCAGGCTGATTATGCATAAGGGGAACATTTGTAACGTAATGTCTGTCATGCATGTTTCTTAGCATGTACAGGTGTAATATGTAGACATGTTCCATGTTATCAGCATACAGATTTGTCAGAAATTATCTGTCAAATGAAAAGCTTTTACATCAATCTCCAGCTGTGCCTCCTCTAACCAAAAGCAGCTAAATATGATTTCAAATTAAAAAATCCATCGTTATCGGAAATTAAAAGTTGGATGTTTTGGTTTAAAACACAGAAAAGAAAACTTTCCTATTTCTGTGTTTTATTTAGGACTGAAAATGTGTCACTGAAGCTGAGATGAAGAGGATATCACATGGATTTTTATAAGGGAACCATATGACTGTGGTGGTGTTGGTGATGAAAGCTGAACAGACTATGCTAATTAGGGATGTCCAATCAAAACCAAGCTTTGTATCGGTTGTTTCGTGTCACATGGCCAAACAGGTTGTAGCAGGAGCTTCCCAGCATGGACGTAGTCAGAGCCACTTGTTAGGCCTGTAATCTGAGCATTTTGTTGCCATAGAGACGGAGCCTTTATTCAGTACTATCAGTTTCTTTTAAAATCCAACTAGTTCAGCTCGAGGCTAATGTAATCCAAACTACTGTGAGGACCAAATGGTGTCATAAAGGCTCAGAGTGGAGCAAAAAAAAGGACACAACACAAACACCAAATCCAACGTCCATTTAGGGAGTGTTATCTGGAGCCAATAGTTCGTTTTTATTCAGTCACATTGTTTAAACAAAGCTCGTCATCACGCCGTTTTTAATGCCTAAAATAAATCCGTTAGGACTCGAGTGAACTTTGATGCAGGAATATGTTGAACGTATTTTGTATAATGATGCATTATTGTAGTCCTGAGGAGGACCTGAATGCGTCTGATGCAGGAAATACAAATGTATTAAGATGCTGCGGTAATAACATGATAAATGTGCATCAGTGCACACAGACATACCATCACGAGTCAAGATTGTGGACTTGGGATTTGGGTTGTAACGATTACGCAGGATTTTTAATCATAAAAGGTTCCTCGCTTTCCATAAAAATCATGTCTGAACCTTCACGTCAGAGCAACAAACAGAACAAAAGCAAAGTCATTTCATCTAATAAGTCCTCCTGAAGCCACCCACTAACTTACATTTAGTCCTGAACACGTCATAAAGAAGGAGGATAAAGTGGGTTTTGGTGGATTCTGTTCACGGCTGTGGCAAAGCACCTACAGGCCTCAGATTAGCGTTTTTAACATGAAACCAGTAACAGCTATGGTTGTATGCATTCGTGTTTTAACATGCTAATTCCACAGGATTGCTTCGCATTAATGCATGCATTTAAAAGCTCTCTAACGAATATTCATGTGGTGTTTACACATTTATAGTGTCTGAAAATGAACCCAGACTAACTAAAATCATCTTTCCCAACATTCCCTGCTTAGGGATATTCTGTAAACCAGCCGGGGCTACACTTCCTAGCCTGGGATTTTATCATATTTACGAGCCTGGCAATTAAAATGCTGCGCAACCCAATCTGTAACACGTCTGCCAGCTGCACAAGCAGTTTGCTACTTTCATGTCTATTTTTCTACGTTCTGGTGTTTACTTTGCAACTGGTTGCTCTTTGGACACCATTGTCAGATCCAGAGTTTGCAAAGGCTTGCTGTGAGCGTTTTGCATTTCATAAACCTCTAATTGCACCCAGTCGTTTAGGCTGATGGGTTGTCACACCTATCCACTGAAAATGGATGTGTAGGTGTGTCCAAATGGTACCGTGTGTAAACAGAGACGAGCTTATAAAGCAAACGGGTATCCTGTTACACATGCAGTCACTGACTTGGTAATGTGAGCGTAGCTCCTTTATTCTGCTGCACTCCACCACGCCCCACCCTGATCTCTGCTTGAGCTGAGACTCCTGAGGACTAACTCGCATAAGCTCAGGCTTGCAGGACTTGCAATTAGATGGCAGTTCTACCATGCTACTGCTAAATGAGACCTTGAGCTGCATTACATAACTTATTACTAAAGTATCTGTCCTTTCATGCACTGTAAACTTCCAAACAAACCTTCTTTGTTTGTTTGTCTGCTCCAAATTTATTTTCATCATCTTCCTCATTCAAACTCTTTCTTTAAACAATGGTCAGTGTCCAACATGGCTGTCCACAAATGCACGTTGGCACACAAACACACACATGCTGTGGCATTCTCAGTGGTTAATGAGTCCTTGCTTAGAGGCTGCTTTAATTACCAGCGTTCCCAAGAGAAAAGAGCCAGTAAGGGAGGACCACACATGCACGCACAGTCCTGCATCTAAATATGAACATTTTGTTTATTGTGCCTTGCCAAATAAGTTTTGGGGGGTTAAACTGGGGACATTTCACATGGAGCAGCTGAAGTAGAAATGTCTGGTAAAAGTTTAGAAAGAAGAACAGAAGTCACCGATGTCTTCTTGTTCTTGGAAAGCAAGTTTAAAATAATAAATGCAGGATGATGAAGAATCTCTTGGGGTTGTTTGCTAGAATTAGCACCAGCAGTGAACACCTAAACCGACTCCTAAAGCATGAATTATTAATTATTTTAACATTAAAATGACTCGGAGTCCATTCATAGTGTATTTGAGCACAGGTCTTCTTTGTTCTCTTAGTTTCAGTTCTCTGCCTCCCACGAGCTTCCCTACCCGCTCTGATTATACAACACGTTTTGGCCAGATCACAAAGCCTATGGCAAGCCCAGACTGGATCAGAGATATCTAGATTGAATCTTCAGACACCCTCACACCACCAAACAATCGTACAGGAATTAGTCTTTATAAGGAAATACTTCACTGTGGGTCAGGAGGGCCCACACATGTTCTGACTGTTTATACCTAATGTTGATTAAGCATAGGCATAATAGAGTTTTTCTGAAATGTTCGGCATGTAGAGAGGAAGGCCTGAAACAACAGTCCTAAGGCAGGCTGTGTCTCATTTGTCCATGAGGATTATTCTTTTGTTCCTTTTAGACTCCCACAAACAGACTGGATGCAGATAAAGTTGCTGTATCATTTCGTAATGCTGACATTGCATCGACTGTCCAACAGTGTTTGATTGTCTGCAGACCTTTCAGGACAGTTTGCAGCACATGTTGCAGACGGTGTCCTGAAGCTGGTGACCGAATGAAATAAACTGCAAACATGAACATGTCTAAGCGTGAATATACTGGAAACTCTGGCTGCTATAAGCATATGATGTCTTACTTTTAAATATGACATCTGCATCAACCCAAAAGTTGGGCTTTTCCATGCATGACTGGGTGTTCGCCACATTTTCCACTGATTGGGGTGTTTTGGGTGCAGCCATCTTGAATCTCAGTGTTCTCTGAAGCGTACAAGTTCCCAGCTTGGAATTCCAAGATAATTTCAGCATTACCTGCAGGAACGTCTCAGATATCCAAACTCTGAAGGCAGCTTGGTACTCTCACTGTCATGAAATGAAGTTTTATGGTAGTCAGAACCTCCAGCAAACACATAGTGTTGTACATAAAACAGCAGTGAGCACATTGCCCGTGTTGATGAAATGAAAACGGTTTAAATAAGCAGCGCATGTTTTTAAAACTAAAGTATCTCCACACATGTCCTTTCTGTCATGTTTGACTTCAGTGTCTGCTACAGCTTTCTCCAAAAACCCAATGCTGCAAATTTAGTGGTGCAACAAAGAGAAAGGCCCCCGTCAATCAGCTTCCTGTTGGACTATTTCAACCAGCGTTTGCAGTGAAAGACAAATTGATGAACAAAAACCAGTTTTCGGTATGAACTGGCATACCTTCCCGGTACTGGCTTACTGTTCTTTTTGTGATTTCATCCTCTTTACGAAGGCCGCGCCCACTGTCATTACCATTCTTGTGCTAATACCTCCCTGTACTGTTCTAAAGAGCACTGTTTTCTGTCTTAAGCTATTTTGAGTAACAGTGTGAGTCCAGACAAAGAAGCCTGTGGCCTGTTAAACTGCCAGTCCTGCTCTTCTACAGTGTTTTTAACTTTACCAAGATTAGCAGCCAACCCTCTGCTTCCTGTTAGGACAGGCAGGTGCAAACACGTTAAACACGATTGGTCACATAATAAATGTCAAGTTTTTGTTTTTTAAATCAAAGACTGATACGTTTTTTTGCTCACAGCTTGCATCGTAGACGGGGATTGGTTTAGTTTGATTATATTGTGTCATTTTTCATTGTTGAGGATGAAGCCAGTTTGTTACAGACTAACTAGCTTTCTGGCTAGAGCCTGCTCAGATCCAGGCAGATTATGGGTGTGGTGCAGCGACAGCGCTGCAGCAAAGTAGAGAAAACGGTTAAAACAGCAGGGACCTGCTGAGAAAACGGCCGACAGGGGAGATGGGAGTCAAAGCAAACGATAAATAGCAGAACCAGAGCTGTGTGTACCTTTGGTTACATATAGTGGTGAATAATAAATACAAACTTACAAACTAGGAGATCAGATCTTATCTTTTTAACAAGGGTCTTGGCTACAATAAATCAAAAGCATCAGTGTTATTTTCCCAGCATTACTTTACAATGTGTTGCTGTAAACTGTAAGGTTGTGAAACCTTCAGTGGGCTGTTTCTTTTCAAAATATGTACCTCTTCTTAGGGTGGAAGTTGTGGCCTGAAGAGCACACTGACAGATTTATTAGCATACACTTGGAGATACCACACATGCTTGGCACACACCTGAACTGTGAATCACAGCTGCATGTTTCAGATCAAGCTCAGAGACATCAAGTGTCTGCAAGGTGCTTTTAGCTTTCCTTTTCTAAGCACATGTACAGGATTGATCAGGAAGAAAAACAAAAGGCAGTTTATACCTTTCACTGTGTCAAAAATGTCTTTGATTAGTTAAAAATGTAGTTGTTTGACAAATTTAGGTATAATACTCTCATTATCTTTAATGAGTGATAGGGGATTTGTGATCATGAGGCCAGGCTCTTCAGGACCATCTGGTTGGCCCAGTCTGTAAGTATGCTGATGGCACTTAAAGAAAGATGCATTCTTCAGTCCTTCAACACCTCGTGGCAGCTTGTTGCTAGAACCGCTCTTTAAGTGTCCTGAAAGTTGCCATGCATTCTTTGAAATGCAGTCATACCTCTATGCATTCCTATTTTCCTACATGTGGTGCAAAAACCAGTGAATCACTCAAAATTGTCATGGGGGCAAGGAAAGACCATGCTGGTGCATGATTTAGACATACGTTGAGATTAAGCGTATGTTTTATGTTTTTACTGCACATTATAATTGCGATCTTAATCCACACGGCTGATCGGGAACTGTGTGGAGGTGATGCATCCCACCATGCATCCTATGTTTTATCACTTGGAGTGAAAGTCCTGAAAGCACTGGCGATACGGGTTGTTTCTGAGGGATTCAAATGTTTAGTGGAGTCTGTAAACCACTGGAGCCAAAACTTCACCCTCCACTCACTCCTCTGTGTGAAAGGGTGGGGGGGTCTCATAAATTCCCAGTGGATGGGATAACTGGTGGTATGGTGGTATGTGAGCGCCTGCATGATTGCATACAGATGAGTGGGAGGTGTGTTAAAGGATGAGCGAAAAGAAGATCCAAAAACGTGTGCAGGAAGAGTAAGTTAAATACTGAAACTGTGGCTGCTCTTCATCTCAGCCTGTTTGTGGTGGACAGCGTATTTATTTATGGGTGTGGGGTTGGAGGCCGAGAGATAGAAAAGGGAAAATGAAGAGAGGTGTTTGACTCTTGCAAAGAAACAAGTGGAATGCCTCAGATGTCTTAAGGAGAAAATCTGGGAGGCATGCCGAGACTGGTTTCTTGAGTCCTCTGCAGGCAGACCTCACCTAGATGGCAGAGTTTATCAAACACAGTTCTCAGTTTAACTATGGATGCTGTTGAAAAGGAAGCGACTGTCCTTGAAAATTTCCAAGAAATATACATTAACATGACTCATGAGATTTAGTTGATTTGGGGATAACTTGAACACTACTTGGGGTTGTGATCACTAATGAAAGAATAGATGAAGGTAATTCTGAATTAGACTAAACCTCTCTCCATTCTTCTGTTCCCCAACAGGAAGACAATGAGATCCCCTCCAGTCTTGTAGTCAAGGACTCCTTCAAGACTCCACAACCAAGCCAGTATGACGCAGAATCCACCCGGCCAACCCCTTCTATTACAGGCTCTGTCGAAGGCATCCGCACCCAAGACGAGGGTCTCCAAACCGTTAGCCTGTCCTCTGATGATGATGATGCGGATTTTGCAGCAGCAGCAGCAGCCCATCAAGAGGACGAGGATATGATGCAGTGTGAAGCCACTGGAGGCGCGCCCATAAGATACGAGAGAAGAGCCGACAGGTTCAAGCGCAACAGTCTGAAGAAGGTGGACAGCCTCAAGAAGGCCTTTTCACGCCAGAGCATCGAGAAGAGGGTGAGCCAGATCACCACCAAGTTTGTGACACCTGAGAAACATGAGAAAATCAAGAAGAGCTTCACCCCGAATCACCCCAAGAGCCCGACAGCCAAGACTTCGTCTTTCAAGGTGCCTCCCATGACCTTCAACGTCAAGAAAGTGCGGGACGGGGAGACCCCCACACAGGAAGCGGTCTCTCCAGGGAAAGAAGCTCAGGTGGAGATTCCTCCTCTGGGGGGCCTAGATGATAAGATTCCACTGGCAGAGGTGCACACCGTGGATGAGGTCGTGGAGGAAGTCATGGAGAACGTCCAGGAGACGTTAAGCCCCTCGTCCCCCGACAGTGCCAACGCAGAGCTGTCTTTGAATCAGAAATCGCCGGGCATCGAGTGCGAGATGAACGGAGAAAGTTGCGCTGGCTTGGCAGTTCCAGAGCAGGATGAAGATGAAGAAGATGATGATGATGAAGAGGGGGAGAAAGAAAAAGAGAAAGAGGAGAAACACAAAAGCCCTGTTGAGACAGCAGCAGATGCCCCGATTCCTACTGCAAAAAATGCAGTGGAGCCAGTGTCTTAATATTGTTCCGCTCTGAATATCTTCTGTTTTTATTCCTTTCTTCCTCTCACCTCTGTAACTGATCAGCTAACCGGCACAGATAATCCCTCCACTATAAAAACTCTTGAACTCTTTCCACTTGTAGTTTTTGAAATATAGTCTTGACTCTTTAAGCTTGTCCACCTCTGACCTTTTCCTGCAGCACTGCCTTTGATTGCCACCAGCAGAGCCAGAGCCTTGACGTGGTTTGCATTAGCCGCTAGACATGACAGCACACCTCCTTAAGAGTCCAAATTGCAGGGTGTAGGTGAAGTCCTTCTTAAACTTTATTGCCAGGTTTGCAGGAATACCCCATAACTCACACTTCAGTTGATGCCAACCATGCAGATCTCCCGGGCACTGCACCAACTATCTTCCCCCTGCTGTGTTTGTCTGCCTCTGGTCCTCTCTTCTTTAACAAATAGCCTCTTTTGTTCGTGGTGGTTTTGTGAAATATACTAAATCTTTGGCTACGGTGGGGCAACCGACACTGCTGCAGCGATGTGTTGCCAGGTTGTGTAAGAACTGGAATGGGGGAGGGGTTTTCTATTTTCCGAACGGGGCCACAGGTGTTTTTTCTTCTTTTCTTTTGGTTTTAAAGCAGAATAAAGTTGTTTACTATACTTTTTGAGCCTGTGTAGAGGGAAACAACTGATCTTAACTAAGAAATGGCTTCAGCAGTCCAAGTGGCTTTATCTCTACCCCAGTCAGATGTCTCTCTCTCTCTCCTCCCCTCTTTTTTTTTTTTGTTTTTTGAAGGTAACACTTCTGTAACATCATATAATTAGTTTGACTGCTGTTCTAACTATAAATCAGCCTTTTTTATCAGAGGATATTAGAGTAGAATACAAAATGGGGCGAAACTCTTGAAGATCTGTTTGAAGAGGGATATTTTTAGTGAATATAAGGAATGGAGTTATGATGTGCATGAAGGCCAGCGTTGCAGGACACAGGTGATAGTTTCAGCTCGGGTTTTTAGATGGTGCCCTAACCCTTTCACAGCAGAGCTACTTCTCTGTACAGAAAGGTGACACTCATGACTTTCTAAGCATTTACAGCTTGAAAACTGTGACATAGCAGCGATTTAATCCTGCCTGGAGTATGTTTACTGGTCCAGGAAAACGACGCATCTGTGACATAGTTTATGTTTTTGCATTACTCTTTGAAACCTTAGTGTCTTTTAAAATACTTTTTTTTTCCTCCAAGTATCATAAGTTGCAAATGGAAATGTTTACCGAGTGTTTTCTGTTAAGCATTAACGTTATCTTTAAAGTTTGCCAGCGCCCCATCACTGAAGCCCCTCAGCCTGAATACATGCTCCAACAGGTGAACTCCTAACCCGCACAAGCTGGTTTGAGTAATTGCTTTCCTCGGGGGGTTGATTCTCACATATCTGGAGATAAGAGTGAGTGCTTGAGATTTTTTCCCTGTTTGGAGGAATTCTGTGCATCCATCTGTGCAGTTTCACTACAACATACAGGAATATGAGAACGTTTATGTAAAACAAACCACCAGGTTTAACGGTGCTCTTCACCTTCCGTTCCTTCATGCTTCCATAAAATGGCCCTCCATATGTCACATGAATGTAGAAGCTTTTAAGATGCAGGCTGTGTGATGCCACCACTGTCTTGAAATTAATACTGCGAGCGATACTAGGTACCAAGTATCTGGATATGTGGGAAGCCAGGTAGGTAGTAGTTATAGTAGAAGATGAGAACAACTGCGTTGCTTAGACAGATTACACCAGTTCAGCCCATTTATCATGCTCGTTCCCTCTGTGACCCCCCGACCCCCGCAGGTGCTGCTGGACACGAGCTTGTTTGTGATGAGGGATGAAAGGAAATGATTAATGCATACATGCATTTCACCATTTCTGTCAGCCCAGTTTATATTTTATACTTATTTGAATGAAATGCATCATTTCTACATTTGATATATAATTTCTCAGTGTGTTTGCAGGAAAATTAAACTCACCTGGACCAGAAGTGCCACTTAAACAGCACCCAAACTTACATTTTTTTAGATTTATATAGATGAGAGAGGGACGCTGCAGTGACTACAAATACAAGCAAGCCCACTTTGATATCTGTTTTCTACTCTGTCAAACTTTGCAGGGAAATTAGAAATTACACAAATAACAGCTTAAATATGTCTGCCTTTGTTTTTTTTAAAACATTTTTTATTTAGGAGAGTGAAATTCCACTCGGCACCTTTTCTCATCATTATATTTCTGAGTTATTTTAATCTGAGTCTTATAAATACAGGATCTGATAAAATGGGAGACGTTTGACAGTTTCTTTTATGTGTGTGTGTTACAAATACTAATATATGGGATTTGTAAGATGGAAATGAAAAAATAAACACTTTCTTTCTTTGTTGGATAAGGATTTGTAACCATGTTGTGTATTTTATTCCCCTGCTGAGAACACCCCCCCCCAAGCTTCTGTATACATTAATTATTTTCTGTTTGCTCATTTAAATTTGTCATTTCTTTCTCTTCCAATGTAAAAAAAGAAAAATAAGAAATATATTAACATGCTTTTGTCTAAATGTTTCCTTTATCTGTTGTAAATTCACTCTGTTCAATCTGAATCACATGCAAACAGAAAGTTCAGCAAACACATGTGCATAATGTGTAATGTAGATAATGTGTTTAGCTGCTTTTTAGCCTGTTTATGTAGTTAATCACCTAAAACCAAAGAGCTTTCCCTCAGAACAGAAACATCTCTGCTGCCACTTGAGTCTTTGAATATGTGCTCCTCTTGTGAACGTTCAGGCGTTGGTCACTGCATTCACCAATAAAGAGTTTATAACACAGAAAATGTGGGTTTGTTTTGGTTCTTGCAGGTGAGAGGAGTTGTAAGTGATCTATGTTGATGTGGTACCAGTTACACAGCAGAGAACATTAGGTACACTGGTTCAATAGCTTAGGATAAATAGCTAATCATAGCAGCAACAGTGTGTCAAAGTTATGTTAAAGCTCAAACTCAGTATCAGAGTGGGGAGGAAACACAACTATGATTATCCAAAAAAAATGTCTGGATCAAAATGTTTAGCTGATGTCAGAGAAGTTTAGAAAAAGAAAATGAAAAGAACCACTGGTTCCAATGAAGGTATGCAAACCAGATTCTCCCAGGTGTCATTCCTGTCTGAACAAGAAATATTCAGCTGTGGAAGCAGTGGAAGTGTTGCCAGGTCTGCTGAGTCTCCATTCAGATGGTAGGAACATCATAAAAGCATGAATGCATCCTGTTTCAGGTTGCAGGGGATGTAAGGGTGTGTGTAAGGGTGTGTGTAAGGGTGTGGAGGGGGGGTTTCATGGTACACTTTGGGCTTCTTAAACACTTAAACAAAGTGTGCAAAGTAGTTAGTGCGCTGATTGAGACAATGTGTCGTGAAGATCTAACCCAGTAAGCTGACAATTTATACCAATTTCACATCGAGCACTTTGAATCCCTGAACCAGCCACATTGCCAGAACATGGACTCTGAATACCTAAACTCTTGATGTGTCTAAAACATGGTTGGAAACAATACTCTGGTCAGCTGTGGTTTAACCACCACAGCTTTACACTGATATTTACGCACTACATAGTGCGCTGATTGAGACAGCATGGACTTACACACACTTCACATGATGTACTGCACATGAACTCCACCACAAATTCTCCCACTTTGAACATCAGTATTACCACAAAAACCACTTTAAATGTGAGCCTTTCATATGTTTCAGTTTTCCTGGAATAGTATTGTAATGTTCTGAGCTAATATGGCCGCAAAGGCTCATGGGTATTCATTTGTTAACAGAAATAGACTTGTTTTA
>JBAMHV010000013.1:22361041-22371289 GCA_037177535.1 Pseudomugil gertrudae
AATTGCTCAGCACAATATAGCAGCCAGACCTTCATTCTGCCTGCTGAGATGCTGGACAGACACGTTAAAAAAAAAAACTAACTGGTGCTCTGCTTTGTCATAGGATGTTTCCTGTATTGGTTTTGACAGTAAAACCATGCTTTTGTTCTCCATCTCTGTCCTCCTTTTCTCTCTTCACTCTCCTCTCACATCTTTGGTTCACTCTCCACCTCTGTTTGTTTCCCCTCTTACATTATTGACCTTTTGTTGTGTGACTGGGCTGGTGCAACACATGACACAAGTTTTGTGTTTTCAGGAGTTCAGGGGACTTTTTTTTCTGTCATGTGAAGATTTCAGTTTACTATGATCCACAGAAACATTATATTTCCAATTGACATTTAGTTTCAAATTGGTATATGACAATAATCATGCACACAAAGAGGCTCTTAGTGGAATAACAAAGTAAAAACATATACTGTAAAACAACAGTTGGGGTTTTGGAAATGATTTGTGTGTGTATTTAGCTATTTCAGCAGCTTAAAGTTGTATTTATTTATTTAGACGCAAGGTTGTATGAAGTACTTATTTGTATTCAGTGTCTACGCTGCACTAGATTAGTCTGAGAGCTCTTAGTTTGGAGAATCCAAAGAGCTGAAGCCGATAACTATTCATATGCACGGATGTAGTTTCTCTACAGAATACATTCAGTTGCAACACAATCTCTCAACACAGTGTGATTTCCAAACCTGTGTGACAACATGGACTGTGTTACATGGACTCTGAGGCTAGAGTAATGTAAATGTTTCAGTCAAATCATGCTGGAATTTGCTAGCTTTTGTTTTATTTGGTTAAAAGGAAACTATTCTCAGTAGCTTTTATCTGTAGCGCCATAATTCTAGTTGACCTCAAATGTAATTTCAGATGCACAGTGTGTAAAAGTGACTGAAATCTAGTGGTAAAGATTGGCATACAAAACACAATTGCCACGCACAAACCGGATGGTGGCCCTCAGTGGTCAAAATTCAGTGGCCTCAGATGCAGCAATGACTTAACTACACACAACTCCTTCAACACTGAACAGGTGTACTGTCTTAATCTATGTGCCTATTATGGTATTACTTATTCCAATACTGTAATCCAGTACGTATCAAACACAGCTGGTAATTCAGTCAGAAGATTCCCACGTCACACTCCTATCAGACACACCGTGGCTGCCCTATATGTGTATATAAATGTATGGGGATGTTGTAGAAATACCAGATATCATTAGAAACACAGTTTTTGATTATAAATAAAACTGTTTTCTGCAGCATATTAAAGTATAACCACTTTCTATTAACTGATTTAATATAAGCTGACATGAGATGTCACTGCAAGATTGCTCATTTTAAACATTAAAAACCATTTAAACACGATTTAAAGTCACAAACAGCTCAGTCATTAGTAATTGCAACTGTGATGCTAAATAACAGAACACATATTATAATGGTTTTACAACAGCAGTGAACACAGCTTGTCTAAGCAACCACTAACACGCTTGCTGTGTGAGTATTCTACCAATGCAGAGGAGTGAGGAGGTACTTATTTCAGCCATTCTCCTCCTCACTACCGACAACACCACATCGGCTCGTTGCATCAGTTAGAGAATAAGACACAGACACATGGGGAGGAAGGGAAAAATGAAAAATGCCAACCAATGCTGTAGAACACTGATCTCAAGAGGGCTGGATTACTCCCACTGGTTTTTCTGCCTATCGGCGTGCACTGCCTGTGGGGTGGAACACAGCGGGGGAAGATGCTTACACTGTCGCTGGCCATTGTGTGAACACGGGGGCTCCCTCACAGTGGATGATGTGCATTCAACAGACATTTCCACCTGCGGATGGAGGTCTACGCGCTGTGCTTTTCAGAAATGGATTTCCTCAGAAGAACTGCAGAGACTCTGACTTGTTACATAATGGACAAAAGTGCCTTCTTTCCGCTTTTCTTTGCATTTATTTGAGATTTTTACACGTGTTTTAACAGAGTTACAGGTATTAGAAACTGACTCTTATGCATATAAATTCCTGATTTCTTCAAAGGAAATCTCCTCACCCAGGGATGTAGTTATGGTTCAGATCCCCCTGTGTATATCGGGGAATACCCTGCTGCTGAACGTAAGCCAAGACAAAACATACCTGTCGCAGAAATGCCAGCAGTGACCATGAAACACAATCTGAGCAAAGAGGGAACCAGGCAAGTGTTGTTTCAATTTTCTTAGACTCTTTATTTTCATTCTGCAACACTTTCATTAGATATGGAGCTTTAAGCACTAAGATGCTACCAGAAAGGCAGGATGTTTTATAAGATACAAACAGATGCAGTTGCAGTGCTTAGAGGTAGCTGCTAAGGCTATTCTGTGAACTCCAGACTTAGTTCGGACCATCTTAAGGGAGTCCTGCAGTTTTTTGGGATACTTAGAGGCTTCATTGATGTGTAAAGCCTTTAAAAAGTATTCACTTGTCTTGCTGTCTTTCCTACTTTGTGGCAGTCCAGCTTGGAGTTTTGGGATTTTATGTTTATAACGGACACACATTAGCTCATACTGGTCAAATTAATTGGAAATGATAGCAAATATAAACTATGTGTTGTTTCTAACAGTATATTATGCAGTATATTATAATCTGGAGGCATATAATGCTTCAGAAAACATTAGTTATACTAAGTTTTCTTGTTTTTAGTCTGTATGCCACATTATATCCCTCCAATTAAATGCATTAGTTTTAAAATTAATTATGGGGGTGGCGAGAGGGGCAAAGATAGGTCCATAAAAAACTTGGTAATGGCTGATCATCAAAACTTAAAGACCAGGTGAAACGGCATTAATCCTAGGTCTTAGAAGTCAAAAGTAAACTCTCAGAAGTTGCGGAGATCTAAAGTAATAACTGGAGTGTTTGTCTGTAACGCCATGAAGTCGGACTTTATGGGAGAATAGCAGAAAGGTAAAAAAAAGCAAAAAGGATTGTAGGAGCTCATCAAAATGCATTTAGGGACCATCAAGAAAGAACGCAGTTTGATCAGCTTAGATAAGAACATCATTATAGTAAAGCACGGTGGTGGTAGCATCATGCTCTGAGGATGTTTTTCACAAGCCCTCAGAAACCTGTGAAAGTGCTTAGTGGAAATCTGTTTTGTACTAAACAAAGTGTAGATCTTCTGAAGTAGCAGATTTCTCATGTTCATCAAATAATACTAATCCATTATAATTGCAGAACTTAAAGCAAAAAGATTTAAAATGGCTAAAGGGGTTATTTGTTTATTTGTTTACAGGCAGAGCAAACAGTTTCCTCCAACATATCAATATCATGGCATTTTAATTTCCATAAAGACATCGGGACAGATCCAAACAGTGTGATATTAAGTTTTCCAAACATACATGTGAAAATGCTCCACCATACAATCAATCTGTTCAGGACCAGTTTAAAACAGAATGAATGTACATTGGCTTTGTTAGATAGCTGTGCGGGACCGGGGAATCTCACTGAAGAGCCATGAATTTGGCAGAGATCATTAGTTTGTAGTTTATTTATAAAAATGAATGATCTTGATACACAAGCACTGGGTACAGTCAACTTCATAGAGGGAAAAATGAGTTGAAAATAGGGTAATTTAGTTCGTAGTACATGGTTCACAGCTCCATTTTTATGTCAGATTAACAGAATTATTCTCGTATATCATCTTACTGCAAGAGAACATTTTGAGTGATTCCACCTACTGTGAAGTAAACACCTCATGAGAGCCGCCTGAACGCCTGTGACTCAGTAGCGCTTTCTATTTTAAGTCCTACCAGTGGCTGAATTTTTTCTGTCTGACAACAAAAGCCGTATCTTTCAGACTGTACAGCTGGAACCAGTTTAAGATATAACAGAAAGAAGATAGATTTTCTCAAAGACACACTGTTTATAGTCATTGTTCTGGATTCTTTGTTGCAGATATGAGATCACAGAAACATTATTTATTCATATTAGCAGATTCTTATAACAGCTACTCTAAAAACAATTTAATAAGAATCCAAACAAATTCAGTGATATTTTTCATGACTGTTGGCATGAACTTCTGCTATCTTCCTGTGAGGATGGAAGTTGTAGCGTCAGATCACCTGTTGGAAGAAAAGTATCCTTACTAGTTTCTTAACTTACAGGAAAAGAGGGAAATATGACTCTTCCTCTTGTTCTTTATCAAAGCTGGATTTTTCGTTTGTGTTTTGTGAAACTCTATAAAGAGTTCGCTCACAAAGATAAGGTAGTCATTTGGTTTCTATAGTAACAGTGTGCATGCTTTGCATCCTCTGACACAGTCATGCAAACATGTAAAAAAACATATCAAAGATGGATTTAGTCAACTATTTCATGTATGTGTTTGAGAATCTTTCCAATTTTAGTGGACTCTTTTTTAAAAAAAAAAACTTTTCATTACATTTTTCCAGATTCTGAAACAACAGAGGATGAAGGTGATCAGTTTGAGACCAAAGAAGAAAGTGGTGATGCTGAGGACCAGGCTGTTTATCAAGGTAACTGCCACGTCTTCAGGGTTTTCCTTCCTTTTATCTAAATTTATTACAACTGAATTAGAAAAAGTGAGGTATTCCATGTGTTTTTAATTAAATTTTCTTCAAGCTGTTCAAGTCAGCATCTCATGAAGTTGTTTTAAATGAAAGTACAAACTAAAACCGGACTCTCCAAAGAAAATCAGAACGGATTTCAAAGTTGTGGCAGCTCTCATATAGTCCAGCATGTCTCCAACTAAATATAGAACCCATGTAGACTGAGTAGTTTGACCCCCATTATGTATTTCATCTGTTATAAACAAGTGCAAATATAAAATATATTCCACTGATACACAGAAATCACCCTAAAGTACTAACTACGTACATGGAAATATGTTTTGGACAGAAATATCATACCAAGTAAAAATTCATATCTTTTTGGCACAATAATCTTTTGATATATTTGTTAGTTTTGAGAGCATATAAAATATACTTAAACATACATATATTTCTTTATGTTCCAACACAGAGAACATATATTATGAGAAATAGAAAAATAGAAATATAGAAATATTCTATGAAAAAATGTATTTAATAAAATAAATATTATGATATATTACAACATTCAGTTTCACATAGCAAAATGGTGTTTGTTCTGTTTGTCTATATGAGTATTTTTGTCTAATGGTGTGTCTTGTGGTGAGCTTTTTATTCCCGAGCCTGATACACTCCATAAAACATCCCAGCAGATGTATGTATTATGTAGATCAGAATGTTGGGCACAATATAGATTGTTCGATAACATAGCAGTGGTAATGCTGTTGCTCCTTTACATTTTATTAAATTGCTATTCCAAAATTATGTGGCATTTATATGCTAACAAAACTTTAAGATTTCAAATCTGAATAATTTTATGGGGAAAATGAGGTTGCTATAATGGCATATTTATCCTCACTTTATTGACTTTATGTATGTGGGTGTGTTCATTTCAAACATTGTGAAACATCCTGCCCACATACTCGGCATGTAGGCTTATGTTGGTACCGCTGTAAGACAACACATCCACTAGAGGGCAGTGCAGAGTCCAGAGTTCCCCTCCGAGTTCCACCAACAGTTCAGGCATCAGCAACCATGTCAATCGTTATCGAGATACAACTATACTGTACAACACTGCCCCCATGATTTCTGCTTTTACTGTTCTTTTTGAGTATATATGTACAAGCTACTGAAATACACATAAAATCAAGGATAAACTAAGTGCAATTCAGCATAATTATGGGCGTGTCCTTGTGATTGACAGGTATCCAATATCCACACCAAGAAGACAGTTTAGCCAGCTTACTAGCTTTACCCTACCTCCGTTAGCTGGTTAGCTCCCTTTAGATCTAAGTTAGCTAATCAGCTCCTCTGCCTGTGGCAGGGGGGCTCTGGGCTTATGTGGCCCAGGGCCGGCACCCATTGGGGTCGGACTGTTCACCCTGACTCACAGGTGTTGTGGATGGTATAAGTGTCTGTGGTTGAATTGCAGTGTTTTCTTTATGGTGTCTTTCTCCCCTCCCTTTGTGTTCTATTTCTTTTCCCTTTTCCTTTGTCTTTCTGTAATCTTTCTGTCCTCTCCGGTCAGGTCCAGCAACATATGTACCTTCTGTTGGACAAATATTTATTTAAAATAAATGAACTCGTATATAAATGAAGCTCCTCTTGACAAAGCAAATTTGCTCACCACAACACAGCAATCAGACCATCATTCAGCCTACTTTAATGCTGGACAAAACAAGATTAAGAAAAAAAAAGAGCCAATTTAGCTCTATTGAGTCTACGGTCAAAACACTGATGAACACAGCTTTAAGTTAGCACTGTTTCAAGCTTAAACTCTAAATACACTTTTTTTATCTTAAGAGATAACTTGTAATGTTAAATTTTTTTATAACTTTGTATGTATTTCTTCTTTTACATGAGAAACAGTGATGGACAAAGGTGCAGAGGATAAGAACAGAACTTATGGACCTGAACATCACTCTAACAGGCAAGTTAATGTACCTTAGCAATGCTTTTCTTTAATAAAAAAAAACATAACCTGATGAATTTGTATTTTCACACAAAAATCTGATCCACAAAGATGGTTTTTAGTAGATAGATGTGTGGTTTCAGTAGAATTAGCTTTAAATAATTTGTTTCAGGAGCCATTCAGATGATTTCTCAAGAGAATCTCCACCACAAGTCCTCCCACCCCCATCCCCAAGACTGGTCAAATGTTCCTCTACCTCTCCAATGCCAAGTCGCTCTGGGTCAACTACTCCCATCAGCTTGCGTAAGAAAATTGTTGTACCAACAGAATACCAAGACACAGTGCCTGGTGAGTTTGAGGAAAAGGTTAAACAGTCAAAAGGTGTTTTTCAAAGTAACACCCAGGACTCCCGACCGCAGACTCCCCTGAGTGAATACTCTCGAAAGGAATTTAATCTCAGACCTTCACCAAAGCTTACAAGAGCGAGCTCAAAGGTTTTTGAGAAAGTCAGAGGGTTAGAAGAGCGGAGACGAAGTCTTGATATTCCTGAAGGTTCTGTCTCGGGAAGATCTTGGGCAGGGTTTAATCGTGCTGGATCTGTGGATTCGGATGATGCTGGAAGCCGGTTAGGCATCTCTAGAGAAAGTTCAAAGGAAGATCTTAGGGAGGCTTTGACAGAGGATGCTGCTGAACGGAGATCTATGTTTAGACAAAGAGCTGCTTCATTGGAGGAGAAACCTCGCTACTCCCAAAAGGTTCAAGACATTGAGAACAAGTTCACAGAGGAACTGCAGCGAATCAAGAAGCTTGTTGGGAAGCCCCATCTGAAAAAGTCGTTTTCAACTGAACAACTCACTCTTAAAGCAAAGCAGCGTCAACCTTTCAGGAAAATCGAACCTATTCCACCACAAGTTTTACAAAAGCTTCAAGAAAGGGAACGTGGGCAGTGGGCAAAGGAGCAGAGAGAAAGCGAACTAGATCAGAAACCAATGCAGGAACATCAGTACAAGTCTCGAGAACAGCATCAATCCCTAGCTCAAAAGACAGCAACAAGTGCCCAAACAGTTAGGAGATATGGAGAGACTGCATCTCCCCCACAGTCAATGCAGTTATCTGACCTACCAGGACAACGGTCAGTAAGAGAATTAAATAGAGTCAGTCCTGTTGTAGAAATCCTTCAGAGATCATCATCACCAGCGTTACATCAACATCAAAGGGAAGAGTCGCCAAGCAGAAACGTTGCAGAGATGACGTTACGCAAGATTGAACGACGACCACCCAGTCCGCTTGTTCAAAGGGTGTCTCGAATGCAAGAATCCACACACGAACCTCATGTACAAACCACACACAAGGATGAAACCTCAGGGGGAAAGACACCAATAGAAGTAATATTAAGAAAAATTGAAAATAGACCAGAGAGTCCACTTGTACACAAAAGAGCTATCATAATGCAAGACCATCCTCCTCAGGCTTCTCAAAGATCACCAAGGTCAATGCCAATTACCCCAACAGAGGAAGTAATGGAAGTGGAGGTATCCAAACCAGCCTCTAAGATCAAAGTCCCTACCATTATTGTTGAAGATGAAAAAATGGAAGCAGATAATTCCTTAGAGTCAAATGAACCTCAGAAGATAAGTTCTGGGGCCAAAGAGGGACAACAGCTGAAGAGTAAAGGAAAAAAACGTCGCACTCGACCCATGTCTCCAGAGTTAGGTCTGTAATGGTTCGGCCCTCACCAGAACTCTTTATACATATATGATTTCTTCAGGGGCAATGAACACTTGTCCTTTTGTTGAAACATGCAGATTCCTCTGATGATTCTTATGTGTCTGCTGGAGAAGACCCAATGGAGGCTCCTGTGTTTGAATTCTCGCTCCAGGACACTGTTGCAACCGCTGGCGCAGATGTGCTGTTAAAAACTATAATTGCTGGAACACCTGCTCCTGAGGGTAACGTGTTTTATATTATGTCTTTGCATCTAATCCATTGATAAACAAGTGAATTTATTCTTTTTTTCTGTCTTTTCTTTTGAAGTTACCTGGACTAAAGACAACAACAAAGTGACAGGCTTTGCAAATTTTACGGTAAAAGTAGAGGGTGAACGACACAGCCTGCTCATTAAATCGGCAAGAGTTAGCGATGGTGGAAAATACTGTGTAACAGCAGTTAATCAGGTGGGCAAAGCCTCCAGCAGTGCCACAGTTATAGTTAAAGCAGGTAAGGTTGACTTCAAATCGATCCGATTCTGTTTCATGAGTGTCACTTTGTAAACATTAACCCCTATATACTTGAATTTCTTAGGATTTTTTTTTTTAGAAAAAAACTTGCACATAATTACATGTATGCCTCTTTATAATTACTTTAATATATTTTGGATTGAGCTTAGTGCAGAGTTTTTTGGCTGCATACTCAAAAATGAATGATACATGTATGCAGGATGCTGTGTTGATGTGACTGGAAGAGTCTGAGTTGAGAGATATGTGAAAGTGTATCTAACCTCCTGTATTATTGTGCCTCAAATAGTATCTACAGTCCCTATCTCACTTTTTTCTGCAGTTATCACACAAACCAGATATTACCCTCCTTTATTATTTCCAAACCCCTTGTTTACATAGTGTAAGGTTGTTTGTGTGGCAGTATAAAGCCACAGAAATTATGCAGTTATGAATGAATGTTTACTTGAATGAAGGGGCTTTTCAAACATCCTTTCACAGAGGCAAAGTGAAACACTGAGTGCAAGATGCTGAAGTTGCAGATGCAGGTTTCTGCCCCCCTCCGTCTTTACATTTCTATGTGATTGGATAATAACTAATCAAACTGTCCAATCAGAGAGCAGATGACTTCCTGTCCTTCCCCTTCTGCACCAGTACAGGCTCTTAAAGGGGAGCAGAAAGGCTCTTAAGATAATGACGTGTGGATATTTGTTCATCTAAATAAAGAAGCAACCTCTTGGAAAAAAGTTAATCCTATGCAGAAATACCAGAAATTGCAGTTCCCCCATCAATCACTAGGGGCTCTAAAACAGACTCTCAGGCTCCCATGTTTCTTTCCAGCAGAAATAAACATGTTTACAGCCTGGTACAAAACAAACATTTTAGGTTTATTAGGTCAAGTTTATGTTTGTGGCAACTGTTAGGGGACAGATTTTTTAAAATAACATCTGTTTAGATGTTATTTAATCTTGACATGTGCTGTAATCATGGGCATATCCTTTTGATTTATATGTAACCAGTTTCTGCTGACAATGGCATGACAAAGGAAGCAGAAGAAAAAGCTGAGTAAAAGCTTTAGCTTTAGCTTTAGCCTGCCCATCTCTGTTCCCGTGTAAAGTCCTGTTTGTTCTGAGTTAGCTCGGTAAGCTTTTAGCCATTGGCAGCTTGGAGTTTGATAGACGTCAATCATCCATCCCACACTCACAGCGCCCTCTTAGCTTCATCTTTTTGCCCAGTTTGGTATTTTCTGGGAACAACAAAATGTGTGATACTGCCAAGATGGTGACAGTGGGAACCGCCAGAGTTTAACTTTCACTCTTCCAAATTCTACGGGTGACATCATGCAGTCTCTGCCTATCTTTTTGTATCCAGTCTATCACCTCAATAAATATAATAAACTCCATGATTGTCACATTTAAGGACCAGAGTTGGTGAACCCTGCCTTGAGTAAAAATGACTGCCGATGCAAGGACAAATGTATGTATATATATATATATATATATATATATATATATATATATATA
>JBAMHV010000013.1:22371389-22394681 GCA_037177535.1 Pseudomugil gertrudae
GTGGTGAACCCTGCCTTGAGTAAAAAGGACTGCCTATGCAAGGACAGATGTATGTATATATATATATATATATATATATATATATATATATACATATATACATATATATATATATACGTATATATCTTGTACCTAAAAATTAGTTTTGTTATGCAGGTTCTCACCTGTTTTTGACAACAAAGGATCTGGAAAATAAAATAAAAAATAATCATTTAAAGATTTGACCATGGCAAAGCTTAATGCATCTCCGAATGAAGCAGGACCCTTTAAGTCCCAGTACAGTATTTAAAAATAATCTACATGTTGAAACTGATCTCATCCCTGTCACTGTTCGCTCCTTCTCCCTTCTCGTTATCTTCCCGAGCAAGAAGTGTGTGCCATATATTCCAGCTGAATAACCTCACTTGTAGTTACCATAGTAACTAAGAGGTGAAACTTAACCTATAAATTGCTCACTAAGTCTCAAAGGCTTCACTTGTTGTGAATTCACTATTGTTTGGATTACACATTTTGCATTTCAGATACAAATTATGAGGGGAGGCTGTTTTTTAATGTATTCATTTTTTGAGTGTGTTTGTGCGTTTGTGTTAGATGAACTCTTTGAACTCTTGTGCTTTCACTGAGTGGTGAAAAAACAGAAATGAACGGTGCTAATTATGAGGATTATCACATCAATCTACACCAGGAACATAATTACATCTTTTGTATTTACAGAGTCTGTGCAAGAGCCAAAGGGAACCCTGGGTTTACCAATGGATATCAGCAGCCCTATTACATCTGATGAGGAGTATCTCAGTCCTCTGGAGGAAGCTATGGATTTTGGAGTCCCAGAACCAAAGCGAACTATTGATTCACGATTCAGAAAGGCCCCTTCGTTTCTGGTGAGATCATATGTAGCACATTTAGGTTGACCTTCTTCACTTTCCTTGCATACAACATCAGAATTTACATTTAACTGCATTTGACCACGTGGAAATGTTTAATGTACATTTATTTTAACATAGATTTTCCTGTCTGTATGTTTTTATCTGCTGTGTGGCCATTTCATCGTCACATCTGTCAAAGAAAACTTTGGTAAATGCCAGCCAGCATGGTAAACACCATTGATCACCTTCAATGTATTCAATTTCAAACAGGCCACAATGAGTGATCAAGAAGTCATTGAAGGACAGGAAGTCACCATGTCTGTTCGAATAAGTGGACAACCCAAACCTATGCTTTACTGGTAGGTCCCTGCAGGTCATCAAATCATTTCAACTTAATGGTTGTATCAGAAAGGGAGAGAGTTTCTCATCATCTCAAACCATTAATAAATTCACTCGACTGCATGGTTTAAGTTTGAACACGCTGCACTAATCATCTGTGGAAACAGGCTTTATGTTTATAGAGTTTGACTCATTTCAGGATGACAGGATGTCTTGTCAGGGAAAACTCAAAGAATACCAGGCTTTACAATTCAGATGTAATGATGAGAGCATGTAAAAAAAGAGCTGAAGAAGCACTAGCCACTCCACTTCTACAGGGGTCTGCTGGCACTGCAGTGTTTGTGCAACACTTCCATATATGTTCTACATGCCTGCGGTTATTCACCCCTGTTGTTAATTTGCAGCAGCAGCTACAAACGATAAGATCGGATTTCCTATTGTCAACAAATCCCATAAAAGGGCAGGAAGCTGATCTAATTTATACCTTGTCTGCTGCTGTTAAGAAACTACTGGAACATTATCAGTCAGACATGCTGTGTGCCGTTTCTTTAAGAGCTGGACATTGCAGATGGCTCTGAGTTAGTTTCACCAGTTATATCAAAATGATCTCTGTAATGAGCAGTAACTATTAGCTTGTTGGTTTCATTAATATTTCCCAACTACAGGAAATTATTTTATTTACTGGATTGTTTTATGACTAACCTAATAATAAGTATAAAAATAACACAGTGGTAGCTTTATCTCTAAATATAGTAGACAATAATAATACCAGTATGAGTCATTGAAGCAGGTTCTGTCAGAGTTAGTCGTGACTTTTAAGAGACAAAAGCTGAAAAGAAAGCACAAAACAACAAAGGCCACCCACTATCCCCATCACACCCCACCAACCAGCAGAGAAGTTGCTATAAGAAGTGTGTGTTTGTTCCTTTTCTATGCTTAGATTCAATCTGAAGAAAAGCGCTATAAGTCTGACTTACCTTTGTAATGATCTTTTTCCAGGCTGAGGGACAGAGTCACAGTGAAAACAGGCCCCCGTCATGTTGTACGTGAAACAATAGATGGGACCTTTGAAATGACAATTAAGTCGGCAGTGAAGTCGGACTCTGGGATTTACATTTGCAGGATCATTAATGAGTACGGGACGAAACAGTGTGAAGGAAGGGTGGAGGTCAAAGGTAAGCTTGATTTTATTAAATGCCTTTCAGTGCTCTAATTAGAGGATCAAGAATGTCTTTTTAGACTCATTTTGTGGTGGTTCTCACTGGAATGATAGGCTGACCTCAGGACATGAGGTGGTTGCTTGTCCAGTTGCTGTAGTAATTCACCACCTTATTGGAAGTGAATTTGGCCACTGATCATCATCTATGATCCACGACCAAATGTGAAAAAGCGTGTGCTTTCTGGAGAGAATTGATTAACAATTCTATCGCTGACAAGGGACACATGAGATTGGAAGACACTTTACTGATGATTTTTTGGTTTAATGGCGATAAATCCGCAAAAATTCACCATAAGAGCTGTAATAGTACAGAAAAAGAGAGCATGTAAGCTAACGTCCCAACTCATACATTTAGCATGCATTTAAATTGGTTGATAAACTCGAAACAGACATATTCAGCAGCACCTCCAGACCATCATTTTCTTATTGACGTACCTTGTTCCTCTAACAAGGGGGCTGCTAATAAATGAACACAACATTAAGTTTAAGAAAAGCATTGACCGGTCACTTTTCTATATTAGCTCGCGCCTAAAGCAGTGAGCGGAAATGCTTTCAAACTAAAAGCATCAACAGGAAACTAACCATAGCAAGACAGCCAAGACAACAAAGAAAGGCAAATGTTTCAAAATATAATAGAATAATCATTTGCGGTTGTTTGGGGTTATTTACAGTAGCTATGCTAACTGATTTAGCAATCTGTGCTTATTCCATTTTACATTTTTATTTCTGGTTAAGCTCTATTGTAACCTCAACTGAAATTGTAACAGAGCGAGCACATGCTGGGATTAGTTATGGTTAAACAATGCTAAAAAAAGAAGGGTAAAGGAGCTATATAACATTTTACTGGCTGTATCTACAGGTAGACCTCGTGATGAGTCTGTGTTTTTCCTGCAAACAAGCATCTAGCAGTTTACACATGATAAAGTGAAGAGTCTTCACCGCCCATAGATGTTTGTTGAAGTAATGTGTTTTAAATCAACTTTAGCTGATTCACCAGGCTCATAGATATCTAATGGTTTTCTAAAGGCATCAGAATTACCTCAATCTTGGTTTCCCATCGTACGCTTCTGCAGCAAAGAAAACACTAAGTAGTGGATGTTAGAGGGTTACATAAGGTACTTGATGAGGTTTGTGTCTTTTTTACATACATTATTTCAGAATGTTGCGTTTTTACATGTGATGAAAATAAGAATATAACTCAGAGTGAATGAAATGCATCCAATATGCTTGTAAGTATTACACAGAAGTGTTAAAGTATCACTTAGCTTTGCTTTAAAGAATATATGTGTATTTTTAAAACCCAGCCGCAACAGCCGAGCCAAGTCTAGCCGTCATCCGCCCAGTGAGGGACATCACAGCCAAGGCTGGAGAGACGATTTTGTTTGAGTGTCATGTCATTGGACCAAAAGACACTGATGTGGACTGGCTCGCAGATGGGAAACTGGTCCAACCTGCACTGCTTAACTGTAAGATGCACTTTGATGGGAGGAAGTGCCGGCTGCTGCTCAATTCTGTCCACGAGGACGACAGCGGGACGTACATGTGCAAGCTCAGCACAGCAAAAGGTAAGCTACAGGGAATGCTTTTATCACAATACATGCAATAACAAAATAAGACATTTGATCCATTGTTCTGCTTTTCTTGGACCTCATTTCCTACTTTCAGAGGAAGTAACATCATGTGGTAAACTCAAAGTCATTCCTTCTTTTGAGCCTCTCTTCACGCGGAAGTTGGATGTTTTAGAGGTGATTGAAGGCCGTAATGCTCGATTTGACTGCAAAGTCAGTGGAACACCACCTCCTAAAGTCATCTGGAGTCACTTTGGTAAGACCACTACATGCCACCATAAAGGCATCCTAACTAGTAACAAACTTGATTTAACTCCAAGAGATTTTAAAGGATCTTTAATGTTAATTTTAGCATTTTCAATACTCTATATTTGTCGCTGTTTCTCTTTAGACCAGCCACTTATAGAGAGTGAAGACATTCATATTCTTCAGGAGGGTGGCCGCCATTCTCTCATCATATCCCATGTGACCACCGAGGATGAGGGTTTGTACATGATCACAGCCTGCAACAGCCATGGCGACGCAGAGAGCTCCGCTGAGCTTTACATACAAGAACCACGCCCAGCCATCTCCTCACAGATGTAGGAAAGGGTTTGTTTCGTTGTTTTACACAAACAGTAAGCATTATAAAACCTGCTGAAACTATTCTGACTCCATTCCTTTAGGGCTAAACTGGAGAAGATGCCTTCCATCCCAGAAGAACCAGAGATCCCAGAGAATGAGGTGGAGCGCTTCACCATGCCAGACTTCATCAAACCCCTCTATGATCTGGATGTAATTGAGGGAAAAGAGGCCGTGCTGAAATGCAAAGTTGCTGGTTTTCCATACCCAACAATTGCCTGGTTTCATAACGGCAAAAGAATTGAAAGCACAGAGGACAGAAAGATGACACAGTGTAAGACCAGATGAATCAAATGCAAACCACAACCTGAAGAAGACCGCACACCCCCTCTCAAATGTGAAGGGCTTATATATCAAGATACAATAAGAAAACAATGCTGCATTTTAAAAGATATGCTTTAAATATATGATGTCATTGTTTTAATTTACAATAAGGAAAAGACATCAGCTCAGCACGTGTTTGTGATGAACAAAACTACTAAAAGCTACATAAGTCTAATGGAGTCTAATTCCATTTAAAAAAAGATGAAAGAGAAGCCAAGTCCTACTTTATTAACTATTATGAACTGTTTCTCATTGTTAATTTTATTCATAACGTTTTGACAGCATTCAGGTAAAACAATGCCATGGAGCAATGATAGAAACAACTACCCCTCTCTGTCATGCTACGTGGGGTTATAAGGTCATTTCCAGTTCATTTGGAGTCTATTATTCCACAGTCAGAAAGTTTATTGACAAGTGGAAAACATTCAACACAGATGTAAAAATAAATTAGGAAGAAAAATAAGTATTCTAAAGTCAAATAAAGGCCATCAACTAAAGCCTGGCAAACAAGAGAACAATGATCCATAACACCTATAAATCCATTAAAGAATGACTGGAAAAACCAGCTCAAAGTGGAGCACTGTCCCACTCAAAGTCCAGACCTAAACCTGACTGAAAAGTTCCTTTAAGAGGAAATGTTCAAGTAATAAAAGTGGGTCAGAGTGGACAAGCCTTATTTTTTATTTATGTAATGTTTTATTCTCATTTTATTCTTCCTCATTGATGCATACACTGACATTTACCCACCTAAAACACATCTCCTGGTATTCCCTTTACAATGAATCCAAATATTTTCAAATATACCTTGTAGTTGCAGGGATAAACTTATTTAAGCTGAGTGCTAATCATCTTTGGTGTATGAAATTCTGTTACTTCACACATCTTGTACATTCCACCATCATTCCTCTTTTCTTGTGTTGCAGTTCGTGACATCCACAGCCTGGTCATCCGCTCCGTGTGCCACGCCCATGGTGGCGTCTACAAGAGTGTAATCTCTAACAAAGTAGGAAAAGCCACCTGCTATGCGCATCTCTATGTTACAGGTTATTTTCCTCCTATTATAATTGGTTTTCGACTCCAAAACACTACATTAAAACTCACATTGCTGCAGATCCATGGATTCAGGGACACTGCTAGCAGAGGTGCCCAAAGTCAGTCCTCGAGGGTCGCTGTCCTGAACATTTTTATGTATCCTTGTTTCAGCACACCTGACTGCCATTAAATGGATCCAAAAGCCAATGAAGTTCAGCATAATGACTGATTAACTTGAGTCAGCTGTGTTGGAGCAGGAATACATGGAAAACTTGCAGGATTGTGGCCCTTGAGGACAGGCGCTGGACACCCCTGGCCTACAGCAATACCATGTCAGTTTTTAGCCTCTAAATCCACTGTTTTCATTTTCAGACATACTTCCTGACCCCCCTGATGGCACTCCTGTGATAGAGTCCATCACTGGTAAAACGATCACAATAAGCTGGAAGAAACCCAGAAGGCTGGACCCTTCCATTGGTAAGCTGCACTCTGAAAAGACAATCTGAAGCTCTCATGTTTGCATTGCAAAAAAGGACTATGAAGCGTTATCCATATAGACAGAAGAAATTATCCAAGCAGTAGTTTTGGTGCCCTGAGGGTCAAATCCCTTTTTCTTTTAGATCCCAACTCTCTGATGTACGCCATCCAACAGCAGGCCCTAGGCTCTATCCAGTGGATCATCATAGCCTCTGGCCTAAAAGAGACCACCTACACCATCACAACTCTGTCCAAAAATGTGCGCTATGCCTTCAGGGTCTTGACCATTACTTCCAAAGCCTTCAGCAAGCCCTCACCCGCAACTGACCCTGTGCAGCTTCTGGACCGAGGTACACAAACCATCCAAAGCATCCAAACATCCATCAGTCCAGGTTCTAGGTTTATTAAATAGTTGTGGTTTTTTGTTCTCTTAAGGTCCCTACCTGCAAGAGGCTCCAGTTATTATTGATAAGCCTGAAATTGTGTATGTGATTGAAAACCAGTCTGTTACTATCCCAATCACCCTCAATCATGTCAACGCTTCAGTCACCTGGAAGAGGTACCATTGTCTCTCCTGTTGAGCTTTTCTACATTAAACTTATATCCTAAAATGCTATCTATCTTTTCTAACACTAACATGCTTAAATTCTCTGTCTTACTAAATAAAACACATGGCTAGAGTGGCAATGCTGTATTTTTATTAGCTTCAGCATTACATCAATGTTATCACATTTGATCACGATTCAATCTGGCTGCCTTTCCGACTCGGTGCACGGCAGCATACTCACTGTGTTTGACTAACACCCATAAATACTGTGTGACAATGCATGTAGGCAGCTGTTTTATTCCAAGAGATTATCAAAGATTAAAAGCAAAAAAAATGTTTATTTTTATGTTCTGAGTCACACTGTGCAAGTAACAAACATGACCACTGACTGATTTCTGCCCTCCTGCCCTCAAACATGCTGATGTTGGTTTAAAATGCACTTGTCCACAGGAAAGGAGCAACCCTAGCTAACAAACCTGGCCTGTATGAGACGACCATGCCAGATGACGACCAGCATACGCTAAAGTTACTGAAGGTGAAGGGTACTGATATTGGAGAGATGACGTTTATGGCCTCCAATGAGCATGGAAGTGACAGCTGCACCTTCAATGTGGAGATAGCAGGTGGGAAGCAAAAGAAGCTTTGTAAGGTTAATAACTGCACTATCACCCAGCTAAAGTTCATGTGACTTTATATTATTTTCTTCTCAAATCTGTCAATAGCTCCACCAACGTTCGAAACTATTATGGAAGACTTGGACGTATGTGCAGGAGAGACACCTCGCTTTGCTGTGGTTGTGGAGGGCAAACCCATTCCTGACATCCTCTGGTTCAAGGTTTGAATCCCTTTTTTAAGATTCAGCAGATTTTAATATAAATATTATAAGTAGATAAAGAGAATATCAACTTTCTAGCAATGTCACACATCATGCCACAATTTGGGCTTCTATCCCGTCAAGAAATCTTTACAACTCTTGATGAAACAATTCAATTTAACTTTATTTATATAGCACCACTGCATGACAGTGTCATCTCAAGGCGCTTCACAATCATCATATTCATCAAATAGCCTCGATAAGGGAGATTGCATCGAATCTTGCCTTCGATGCAATCCCCAGCCTCAGCAAGCATTAGGCGACAGTGGGAAGGAAAACTGATTTTTAACAGGAAAGCAGAACCTCAGGCAGGACCCGGCATACAATGAATCCTGAAACATACCTTTAAACTTTAAGAAAAAGTTCAGGCAAAGAGAAGGTAGCCAGTCGATGTCCAGAGCCACATCCTCAGTTCAAAATGAATACAGTGATTGGTTTATAAATACCACATTAAAATCTTAATTTTCATCCTTTTGTAATTTTTTGATATCCAAGTCTGGATCATCTTCAATAGATTACTAATCATAATATTTTACACTTTTATGTCCTTTAAATATCTGAGTAAACTGTGTTCTGAACTTTTTTAATCCCAGAAAAATCTGTATTTAACCCCTCAGCTGAATTCAACCAATTGCCAACTTAATGAAATAAGGTGCCGAGATCACAGTATCATGAGCTTTGCTCTCACACAACAGACTGAATAACAGAGTAAAAAAAGATAAAGAAAGAAAAGTTTAAAAACATTGGGCTGTGAAGTCACTAACAGTGCAGATATTAAACATTTGGCTTGATTTCCAATTTTACACAAAATTATCAATAAAGTTAAATGATGAAACTTATATTGCCATTGCAGGTAGACCCCACTGAGGATATAATGGACATATTGGTATTATGTGGACATACAATTAGAGGAAGGACAGACTGCAATTGAGACACTGTATTGTTGTTTTAGTCCAAGCTATATCCAGGAAGGTCAACAGAACATCTATCCATCCATTATCTACCGCTTATTTTCTGTGTCTGTCGTCATAACTAAATCAGTTCATCCACTAAAAGACAGAGTTGAGTTCAGGGTTCACTTCACTTTTTGATACCAATTGGGAGCTGTAATACACCACCATAAAGTTGTTTATAGCTGCCCAAAAACAGCAGAAGAAGAAGAAAAAAAGTGTTTTGCTGTCCTCAAGTCCTCCTGTGTGTTCTTTGGGTGGGTTTTATTTGGCAAATCCTGCATTATCTTGTGCTGTCCTCTTCTTTTTCTTTGGTTTGGTCATTTAGCTGGTTATGTGTCAGCTATACAACTCCACACTGACCCCACAATATCTGGTGGTATTACTCTGTTTTCTGTGGCAAGTGATAGACAGAGAAATGGACTAAACTCTGTGCTTAACCAAAGCAGGAGACTTTACTCACTGTTTAAATGATATTTTAGGTCAAATGAATAAAAAAGAGAAATGCTATTACCATGATTTTCAAAGCTATGTTTTTCTTTCAGGGGGATATTCTGCTGTCAGAGAGCAGTCACTTCACATTTGTGTACGATGATAACGAATGTTCCCTGGTGGTCCTAAATGCTCACCCAGAGGACTCTGGGGTGTACACCTGTACTGCACGAAACCTGGCGGGATCGGTTTCCTGTAAGGCTGAGCTCACCGTTCACCAAGGTAAGAAAACGGACGTAAACTCTCTTGACCATTCAACCTGCACACAAAGGGAATAAGCCTCAATGATCCAGTTTTTTTGTTGTTTAGATGTTATTGTGCAAATTATCTGATCTTACTAACACATGTCCAATACTGAAGCTAAAATAAAAAAGGAATCAATGGATGATGAGGGGTCTATTCTAAGAAAAATGCGCAGACTGACAGACTACTACGACATCCACAAGGAGATTGGAAGGTACAGTAAACTATTTATAAGCCCACAATAAAATATATTGCCATCTAACCAGCATCTGCACGCGAGCCTGTTTTTATGCTTTAATCAGATCAGAAATCATTCCAAAAATATTAACCTACAGTTAAATTTCTTCAGGGGTGCATTTTCATATGTGAAACGTGTAACCCAGAAGGCGGACAAGATGGAGTATGCAGCAAAGTTCATCTCTACTCGGGCCAAGAAAAAGGCATCTGCTCTGAGAGAGATGAACCTGCTGTCCAGGCTGGACCATGACAGAGTCCTTTACTTTCATGATGCCTTCGAGAGGAAGAATGCAGTCGTCATCGTCACAGAAATGTATCCTTGGTGTACAGTTAAATTACGGTGACTGATATGACAGAAGTGGTCTCTGGAAATATGTGGAAAAGAACATTTTACCATTAAAATCTCTAACACATATAATTAAATTAAGATGAATTATGAATCTGTGTAGAATGCAGTTTCTGGAAAGTGCCGGAACAGCCCTAACTAATCTGTAAAGATGCCACGAGGAGCTGCTTGACAGATTCACAAGGAAGTCCACAATGATGGAGTCTGATGTAAGTTCAGTGTTTAATGACTTCCCATTAAATTTCCACTAACATACACTCATCTCCCACTTCATTACATCTACTTTGGTAGTGCTAGAGGGGACTTTCCTTCATGTCATAGATTTAACAAACTGTTGGAAACAGTCCTCAGAGATTTTGCTTCATATCGACATAAAGGATCACTCAGTTGCTGCAGATTAGAATTAGAATATCCTGTTCCACCACATACTCAGGACCACTGTCCTGCATGTTTTAGATGTTTTCTAAGCCAGCACACCTGATTTGAAATAATTTACCTGCTTCTTGTTTTTTGAATGCCTATAATGAGTCATTCATTTTACTTGGAGTAAGCTAAATTCTGCTAGTTTGCACTAAATGGCCTAAAGTGGGCCAAGAAAATATCTCTTACACCATTAAACCAAAAGCAGCCTAAACTGTTGATAGCCAGAATGGATGTTTCCACCTAATCTTGACCCTACCATCTGAATGTGCTTTTTCCTCTCTCAGATTGCACTATTTTCTTGCATTCAATAAAAAGACAAATAAATTTCCATACAGCGGCAGCTGAGTGAACGTGTTTAACTGATGTCAGTAATTAATTAATTAAACTTTGTGTTTAACAGGTACGTTCGTGTATAAGACAGCTGCTTGAAGGGTTAGACTACCTTCATCACCTAAACATCATACATCTGGACATTAAGGTAATAAGGCTGGTGGTTAATGGTTAAAGTTACATTCTTAAAAACAAACAAAAACAAAACAGTATCAACTTTTATTTTCTGGTTCTCTCATCAGCCAGATAACATCCTCATGGTCGACCCCCACAGTGATCAGATTAGGATCTGTGATTTTGGCAATGCAGTGGAGATCACGCCAGATGAGGCTCAATACTGCAAATATGGCACTCCTGAATTTATTGCACCAGAAATCATCAATCAGACCCCTGTTTCAAAAGCAACAGACATTTGGTAGAGTATCTGTCACTAACAAAACCTTTTTTTTTTTTTTTTAATTGACTATATGGTTTAATGTATTTTCTTCTTTCTCTCTTTAGGCCTGTAGGAGTTCTAGCATACTTGTGGTGAGTAAACATTTTATTCTCTTCTTTGTTAGGTTGAACACTTTATAAATCCATCTTTCATCAAATCTAACAGTTTCTGCTATCAGTCTGACAGGAATTTCTCCATTTGCTGGGGAGAATGATCGCAGCTCTGTACTGAACATCAGGAACTACAACGTGGCATTTGAGGAGAGCATGTTTGCCGAACTTTGCAGAGAGGCTAAAGGTTTCATCATAAAGCTGCTGGTAGCAGACAGGCTGTGAGTAAAACTAACTGAACATTTGCTTGCAGTCTGTTTTTAGTAAACTTATATAAAACTCAACCAAGTAGAAAGTGTTTTATGTATTGCATATGATAAACTTGATTAGGTAAGCAGATTGTGTCACAATATCCATTCAGATGAGGAATCAGGCTTTTGGAATCGTGGTTGCATTAAAAACTGCATTTCTGTGAATCAGTCCATATCAGTCAAGTTTAAGTAACAAATGATCAGATTTCTGGGGTGATCCAAATCACCACCTGGATCCAAGTTTTTTTTTAAGGATTCTTAACTATAAATAAATAGGGCTAATGGACTTTATGCACAACTCAGCTGCTTCCTGGTTACTGAGGTCAGGCATACCTGGATTAATCAGTTCACCCAGTAATGAAAGACAGGAAATGAAGGCTTATTCAGGAAGTAGCAGTGTTGCGCATAAAGCCCATTTAGTCATTAGTGCTTCTTACCAAACAAAAGTGCCCATAGTCACTGGCACATAAAAGGACAATGGCTTGGATTAAGTCTGCACTTTTTCAGTGCTTTTAGTTGATAAAACTGAACATATATACATGTCAAACATTAAAGTTTTAAGTTTGGGTTCATTTATATGGATCTGTCCACCAAAAACGAACAATCGTTCAACCATTATAGCAATGGTTATGTTTTTAGCTCTATACGCTTTGAGGCAGCATGGTTGTGCAGTCGGTTAGCAGTGTGGCCACACAGCAAGAAGGTTGCTGGTTTGAGCCTCAGCTGGGGGAGGTCCAAGCAGTGGCCTTTCTGTGTGGAGTTTGCATGTTCTCCCCGTGTTAGCATGGGTTCTCTCTGGATACTCTGGCTTCCTCCCACAGTCCAAAGATATGTATGTTTGTTAAAACAGTGGATCGGTTTTATGGCCTGGTCAAATTACCCATAGCTCCTCTAATTTATGTGTAGCACCATTCTGACAAAAAAAATTACCCATGAGCACTGAAGGCAAATAACCAATGTAATCTAACATAGCAGAGAGCACATTTAGTTGAGGAAAAGTTTAACAAAAAAACGAAGAACTTAATTTTCATATCTCTTTTAGGAGACCGGACACTCAGGAATGTCTGAGGCACCCTTGGTTCAAGGTAAGAAAAGTCAGAAGCATTTATTACTATGTTTTAATCATCTTGTTAGTTCTACTTATTGATGATATATTTCATTCATAATTAATTTAGTTAAATTCAGTGCATATTTATTGCACAGATACTCAGCAAAGGGAAAGCTATAAGTACAGAGGCCCTAAAGAAGCTTGTGTCTCGGAGAAAATGGCAGGTGAGAGATGTTTTTACTTCTTCCAAATGTTGCTGAATGTGTTTTAAGGTGGTAACATGCTTCCTGTTTCCTGTTTTACAGCGTTCTATAATCAGCTATAAATCAAAAATGGTTTTGAGATCCATTCCTGAGTTGTTAAATGACTCCTCCAGCCATATCTCTATCGCGGTTCCAAGGCACCTTAAAGGAGGTTCACCTTTGCCATCTTCATCCTCTGACTCTGAAGAAGACATTGATGAGTTGCCTTTCATTCCCATGCCACTAAATATGGAATTCTCTGGATCAAGGATGTCACTGAATGATATTCAGACCAATGAGGAAGATGCAGGAAAGCAGAACAGGGCAGGTAAATGGCCTGGCTCACCTATTCAAGAGGCCATGGAGTGTGACACTAAAGAATTAGATGAAGAAAGTGTTGAAGTAGTAGGTAAAGTCCGCCTTTGGAAAAAATCGTCACAGGACAATAATAAGGGTTCTTCAGATGAAGAAACACTCGCTGACTTGCCCCAAAAGTCAGAACTGTCAAGAAAACCATTGAAAAGAGGGTCAAGCATGGAGTCTGACAAAGCAGAGGGAGGACGACGAAGGGGAGAGCTAAGACGTGGCGGTTCAGCTGACAGTGCATTAATGCTCAGAATCACACCAGAGGAAGGAGCTGGAGAAGAAAACCAAGAAGATGGCAGAAGGGTTCTGAAAAAAGCTGTCTCTATGGAGTTACCGAGGAGAAGCACCAGCCCAGGAACAACTAAGTTGAGTCAAGAAGACTATGCTCTAAAACTGGAGCTCATGAGACAACGACTGCTTCGTGGTGGCTCTGTAGACAAGAAGATGAGTGGGTTAAGAGGACCTCTGCTTGAAACGTTAGGAATGGGAGATGAAAAACGGGCTGTAGGCTCAGATCGCTACTCTCGCACTCGCCTGGGACCACCTCCACTCATCAGAGCTGCCTCGAGTGAATTTCCTCGGGATGAAGTTCCAAAACCTAAAGTTTTACGTAAAAGTACTTCTTTCAGTCAGGGTGATTCTGAACCTATACCTTTACACAGGCGGTCAGGAGCTCCTCTAGAGATTCCTGTTGCACAGGTTGAGGAGCAAAGGCTGAAGGAGGCTATATCTATGTCAGCTCTAACAGAGCAAATCAAACTAGACTCCCGTCCAGTAACTCCTAGAGAACCTTCGCCAAAACCACCAACTCCAGAGTCTGTCATGCAGGAGAGTCCAACTATAACAGAGAGTGAGGAATTTCTAATGGAGAAAGACATAAAATCTGATCAGACTATAAACGAAAAGATTGATGGGCTGACTACAGATAGTAATTTTGATGAGAGATCAAGCACAAGTGGGTTTTCAGAGAAGGACATGAGTATCTCAGAAGAACCAATAGCAGAATCAGAATATATGGGCCAGAGAATTCCTACACCTCCTCTTTCGGTCCAAAGCGCTAAACCTGAAGAGAAAATGGAAGAAGAGCAAGAGGAAGAAAAGATGCAAGAAGATAGAGGAGAGTTTGTAAAAGAGGAATCAGAAAGAGTTGATAGTGTTGCTAATGTTGATGTAGAAGCTGCCACTGAGCATGCTGAGGAGAAAACAAGTGTCCCTGAAAAAGCATCTGAGATGACCATAACCACAAGCTCAGTTATAGTGAAACCAACACAGGAACTTTTCCAGACACCAGGAGGTGTTGCGTCAGCATATATAACACCTTCCGTTCCTGCACGAGTTGTTCTCCCAGATGGGAGGATGTCAGCCTATGCCAGTATAATGCAGACCATCATGGTTCCTTCGCTTCAGCCTCTCAATGAATCATCCCTGGGCCAATCCATCACTGTTCTTCCACCTTCAGAATCATCCGAGGCATCCTCACAAGTAATCACATCTGATCCACCTGGTCTACCAAAGCCAGTCATAATGTCGACCACTGAGCACCCCGCAGTGTACTCCAGGATAGCATCGCCAGAAACGATCACAAAGGAACCCAGTCCACCAAAGACTTTGACACAATCCTCATCACAGCTAGAGCCATCAACAGAAGCTGACTTTGAGGATATTACCTCTGAAAAGGTTTTTGAAGCCCGCTTCAAAAAACGTGAATCTACCCTGTCAAGAAGCCTCAAATTTCTGTCACGATCAAAGAATGAAGACAAACCACAAACTGCTCCTTCAGATTCTCCAGATGCATTTGAAGAAATATATAGACCTGGGCCAACTGGTGCTCCATTGGAATTAGCTTCAAGAAGACTTGAGGAGAAGTCCAAGTCAGTCCAGGATCTCCGTGAAGCTCAGAAAGACCAAGGCTTCATGAGAAGGCTTTCTATGCGCCTGAAGCGAACTCCATCAACAGAGCGTAAAGATGAAACCCCAAAAGAAGATGATTCATTTGCTTCAAGACGTAGGCTTTCTTGGACTCTTGGAAGAAGGGGGTCTCAGGAAAAGAAAGAAGTAGAGATGATGCGAGTAGATGGAGGGGGGGATAGATCAGGGGAAAATGACGAAAAGGAATTGAAGAAACCAAATGAATCGCCTGTTTTGGCAATGCGCAGAAAGATCGAATCAACGGTGGCTGGGATCTCCACAAGAATTCGCAGCTACTCGGAGGAAAGGAGAGCATCAGAGGAAAGGGAACCAAAGAGGACACCCATTCTTGCAATGCTTCGTCGATCAACATCAGAGAGCCGAGCTACGAAGACCACCAGTATTCCTCAGAACCAGCTGGCTTTTCAGGCCAGTAATGGAGCTTCATCAGAATCTCTAGACTCTATGTCCAGCCTAAAGTCAGACACAAAGGGTATGGGGCAATAATATTTCACCTTTACTATAGGTCACACTTCTTTAAAAGCAAAATAACTAATGGAGCTTTATTTTTGCTTGTGAAGGTGCAGAAGCTGATCGCAGATCTCGCTGGGATCGATGGGGGTTAACTAGAGGGAGGCGAGATAAGACAGTTTCACAGCCTGACATACAAACAGCAATCTCCAGAGACAACAGCTCCTTACGCTCACGCCAGTACTCCAAACTGGCTTCAGGTAAGTGTGGTGATGTGCAAATGAATCACTGCTTGGAGCATCTCTACACAGGCAGGATTACCTTAGTCTACCCTAAGCCCTTTGTAAAGACCTGTTTTGTATATGGCTAATATGTATAAGATTAGCTTTACTTTTTTAGCTTTCTAGTAGAAAAGAATAAAGTTTTTAACAAATGGTTTTTATGATGAAAGGTTTCTTTTTTTCAGTAGCAGGCAGTGAAGTTCTAAAAACCTAAAAGTTATAAAAGGTGTTTTTATGACATAAACCTTTTGACAGTCCTTACATCAGTAGAGACAGTAAATTTTCACTTTTTCGGTTACACTGGAGGAACTGGCTGATTATATTTTTGCACTGCTTCTACCAAGATCAAAAGTAACAGTGGAATTACATTGCGATTTTAACATGTTTCCCATCTTCCACCGGTCTGTACATCACATTAGAATTTCTGTGTACAATATAAGTGGATGGAGAGAAAGTCCTTTAAATGCACACTGTGAAACCTTTGGCCACTAAGGGCACTAAAAATTCCCACAAAACCTCCCACAGGCTACAGGAACTTGTTGTATATAATTAAACAATTTCTATCCATGGTTTGGATGCATTTGCAGAACATTTTGATCAGGCTAGGTTTTATTGCCCTGTAACTTTTGTGATATTTACATGAGTTATAATTAAGGCATTTATTGCATGCAAACCAACCTAACTTGCTTAAAATGTTTAGGGAGTTACATTAGCTTTGGTCTTTAGCTGATTAGCTTCAACTAGCTGTATTTAGCTTCTACTGAACAGCAAAATAAAAACAGATTCATACTGCAACCTTGTGCAGTTCATCAGGCATTTACTGACATTGTTTTGAATGATACTGGCTAGAACAGGGCTACTCAATTAGATCCTACGAGGGCCGGGCCCTGCAGGTTTTCCATGTATCCCTGTTTCAACACACCAACAGCCAATTAAGTTCTGCCCAATGACTCATTAATGTGAGTCAGGCGTGTTAAAACAGGGATACAATGAAAACCTGCAGGGCCCGGCCCTCGTAGGATCTAATTGAGTAGCCCTGGTAGAAGTTGTGAAAAAGTTGATCACATTTTGGTTTGTTTAAACAACAGGAAATGAGCTAGAGTACTTCAAGAACTCTTGAAGAGAAAAAGTGGCGGTGTTGAACTTATTTAATAGATCTGTCTTCATTTTGTATTATGAGGAGAGTAAGTTCAGATGGTCAGGATTAATACACACACGTGAAAATGTACGCACATGTATATTTAAAGTAAGTTTTAGTGCAGAGATACATCTTGGCCATAAGACCTGAAAGAATTTTGACTGTAGTGTTGATGGGGAGGATTTAGAAAGATGCTAATACGCATGAACTCATTAGTAAATAAAATGCTGCAATGCTTTGAATTAACTTCTGTGACGTTTTCAAAAACCAGATTTCCCTCCAGTTTTCCACATCAAATTAAGAGACCATGTCTTATTGGAGGGTGATCCTGTCACACTAAGCTGCCTGCCAGCCGGAAGCCCCCACCCACATATCACCTGGTTGAAAGGTAAAGCAGTATTACTTAACTCTGGGTGTCACAAATGGTTGATCAGAATCATAATTACAGAATATAAATGATTATTATTCATTCCACACACATAAAGATACTGTGTATTGCTTTTAGATGTGTACTGTCTTATGGTACCATGTTAGCAGTTTAGATAAAGATTAAAAAAACAAAATAAAACAGAACTTTAAACATTTACAGAACATAAAGAATGATTTTGACTGCTTTTATGTGTTTGCACAGATCTTTACATCTCATATTGAAACAAAACTTTTGTCTGCATGTACCTTATCAGATAAGAAGCCGCTGGAGATTGATGCCAGGATGAATATGATTTCCTGCCCTGATGGTCGGCAGCTGCTAATGATCATGCAGACTACCAAAAAGGATGCAGGAGTCTATGAATGTGTTGCTACAAACCCCCTGGCCTCTATGTCCAGCTCTTGCACAATATCTCTTGCACGTAAGAACAAGGACATGTTTCATTTTGAAGAAATGCAAGCTGCATTACTTTGAACAGCTGATAGTTACAGCTGTAGTGATTAGGTTCAATAGTTTTCTTATCTGGTGATGGCAATATATTGGTTTTACAGGCCTGCCCAATCGTCCTGGGACCCCTGAGATTCCTCAAAAGTACAACAACACAGCCCTGGTTCTATGGAGACCCTCTGACACCATGGCCCCATGCACATACTCTCTTGAAAGAAAAGCAGAGGGTTTGTGTTTCCACTAATGTAGCATTTTATGGCTTATTTCATATTGCTTTAATTTTGTTTGTACTTGAATAAATTATTTAAATAGTTTATGCACCACTGTCCCCAGGTGAAAGCAACTGGCTGATCGTTGCTACTGGAGTGGCAGACTGTTATTACAATGTTACTGACTTACCAGCAGGGGGCTCCTTCAGGTTCAGGGTGGCCTGTGTCAACAAAGCTGGACAAGGCCCCTACAGCAACCTGTCAGGGGTCATCACTTTGGATTCCACAGGTAGGTCCTTTAGCAAAACAAAAGAAAAATGAAGGGACCGATTAGACTTTTTGCTTTTTCCATAGATTGTTTTAGATGATATAAGTGATAATTCTATTTAAATGCACTACACCATGGTTTGTAGTATGTTCTTTTAGATGCTTCTTCCTGTCATTGTCTTCTACTAAAACCAGATAAATGCAGTGCTGCTGTGGTGGTAAAGACTGTTCCTGCAACTACTGATGCTGCCCCCGTGGTAATGATGTCATCTATGAAAGTGCCTCCCATTAAACCAGCTCCAAGTAAATCCACATCAGTGACAAATACTCAACCTGCCCCTCCATCATCTTTGGCTTCCCCTGCGGCTAAATCTGTCTCACCAGTAATCATCATGCCTGCTGTGCAGGCCAGTGCCACACATTCTGCTATTTCACTGCCTGTTAGCACAACCCCTGCTGAACAAGCTCCTGTTCAGACCACCACTGTTGCCCAGACCACAGCAACCAAAGCCAAGACCTCCATTAGCATCAGCGTGAGCAAACCCCAAGCAAAGCTGACACCTCCACCTGTTGTTCCCCCCAAGCCTCAGAGCCCTGTGCTTGCATTCCCATCCATGACCAACAAACCGCCTTCTCCAACACAACCACCAGCTCCTGTCATTGGGAAACCTATTTCATCTGTGCCTATGTATGTTCCATCTGTGACTGCTCGAATGACCCCTCCCTCTGAAACTGCTGCAACCCCAACTGCTACATCACCATCTGTGACTCCTGGGACTGTGACCATTTCCCCACCTGTTGTGGTGGTGCAGAGCTTGACACCAGTTGTACAGGGAGGGGAAAGCCACAGTACACCATCTGGACGGGTCACTCCATCTGGACGGGTCACGCCTTCAGGACGCAGGACACCGCTGGGCAAGCCTGGGGAGGGATCTCTGCGACAAGGAGTTCCACAGAAACCGTATACATTTATGGACGAGAAAGCAAGGTAATGATTTGCAAATAGAACACAGAGTGGTCTCAAACACTAATCTTTACAAGTTTCCTTCCACAATCCAAAGACATGCATGTTAGGTTAATTGGTCATTCTAAATTCTCCATAGGAATGAATGTGAGTGTGAGTGGTTGTCCTCTCTGTGTTGCCCTGGTGACCTGTCCAGGTTGTACCCCGCCTCTCGCCTGGAACGCTGCGGAGATAGGCTCCAGCTACCTGCAGCCCTGAATTGGACAAGCAGTTAAGAAAATGAATGGATGGTTGGATAATTCCCGACGAGGTGTACATTATCAGAAAATAATGAATGATGCGGAGGCGTGAACCGTCTGCGAAGTCCATTATTTTCTGATAATGGACACCTTGAAGGGCATTATCCTACTTATACCATAAAATAATAAATTAATTATTAATATATTAATGTTTTTACCATTAAACTTGTAAGTTCCTCCAAGCGGCTGAGGAGAGTGTTTAATATCTGTCATTGCGACACTATGATGTGTTGCCATGGTAACTCGCTCTGCCCAGTGAACCTGCATCTTGGTCGGCCACAGCTGTCCTATTAGGCCTAATCAGCGGATGATTGCTTAATGTTATGTTAAGCGATACAAACTATGATTTCAGAGGGCAAGTGCACCTTGCCATCAAGAGAGTGATGCAAAATTTTGTTTCAAAGAAACAAAAGTCCATATCCAGGGTTGTGGCTGTGGCTTTGGCCACAGAACCTACAGCTTGGTCGGCCGCAGCTCTTAAAACCGACCCGTAGCTGCTGACAGGATGTTACATACGCACTTCTTACGATTATAACTCCTGAACCCAATAACATATCTTAAAATTTCAGAAACCACCAGAAAGAGGAGAAATAGACCTCTTCATGTATGTTGTTGTCATTATACTAGACCACAAGACCCAGCAGTACAATCGTCTAATCACAGGCAAGATTCAGAAGTACGTCACACAATTGTAACGGGAGGATCATACCTCCTGAAGCATTGGCGCAAATAAAATATTCAAATGATGGTCCTATATTCAGAGTTTCTGTTGCTATGGTTACCAACTAGCATTTGACCCAGTGCAATTATTTAGAACAATCAGGCTATCTGATGGAACTTCTTTTACAGGTGTCCATTATTACTTTATAACGAACACCTGGCAGCCAGTCAGAATCAAGTATTCACCAGGACCATGGTATAAATGGGTAAAATCCAGCTAATAGTGGCACGAAGCCAGTGCATCTCCAGCAATGGGCTCTGTGCACAGCTCCACTACTTCCTGAATTCAGGCAGCACATTTGTTTTCTGTCTTTCATTACTGGTCACACTAATTAATCCAGGTGTGTCTGGCCATTCCTGTTGTGGTTACTGAGATCAGGCACACCTGGATTAATTAGTGTGACCAGTAATGAAAGACAGGAAACAAATGTGCTGCTCTAAATCCAGGAAGTAGTGCAGCTGTGCATAGAGATCTTACTAGAATCACGTCTGTCATACTGGTAAGACTGCAGTTTCTTTCTGGAGGAAATCTGCTAAAATCTGGTCAACACTAGAGATGATGCTGGGCACAATCTTTTCCTTCAGAAGGAAACGGGTGATGCAGGATTGAAGCATGTTGTGGGAAAACAAGGAAACACATCTTTCCTCTAGCTGCATGAAAGCACAGATTTCAGGGTGAACTTGTTGCTTTTGTCTGATACACTAATATTTATATATGTCCTATTCTGCAGAAGCTTGGATGGTTAAAGCTCTTCTTTTCTTACAATATTTTAAATAAATTGAACACAGATGGCACAACATTGAGCCAATCTCTGTTTGCAACCAACAAAAGCTTGGCTTTGGTATTATGGTTTCACAGGTGATGCATAGCTGAAAAAAGTTTGGAACAATTCAACTACCTTACCCACTCGCATTGATTTCTAGACCACTCAAAGAATATACAATTATAACTATCATTTCCACAAGATGACCCCATAATTTCTGTGAAAGCCTCAACTTGTCTCTCTGATGGCACCTTTAACTGAATCTCTCCGAGACTGAGCTATTGGTCATCCCAGTCAATTAATCAACATAAAAATGGCATCAAATCCTCCAACAAAAGGGAAAATTATCTTTAAGCTGTTTTGTATTCATCATGTTTTTCACTCCTTGGCATAAAAAATCCGGCCATGTCTGATTCAGTATGACACCTAGCACTTCAGCAAGGCCACGGTCATCTCTCACATCAAGCTTTGAATTCCCATCACTGTCACCACATTTATATGTTTCATTTCAACATTTGTTCACTTTCATTTACTAGTTTTATCCAGTTGCTTTGAAGCTTTTTTGGCACTTACAGCAACACAGTTGTCGTCCATCTGGTTAAAACACTTACTTTACAAAACATTTAGCATTTTCTGTTCTTTCCCTTCCCGGATTTACAGTGTTTCCTTCCCACACAGGGGTCGGTTCGGTGTGATCCGGGAATGTCGGGAGAATGCCACAGGCAACCTCTTCATGGCTAAGATAGTTCCATATGAGGCAGACAGCAAGCAGGGGGTCCTTCAAGAGTATGATATCCTAAAGTCCCTTCATCACGACAGGATCATGGCTCTACACGAAGCATATGTCACACCTCGCTACCTGGTGCTTATATCAGAATATTGCAGCGGGAAGGAGCTGCTTTACAGCCTCATCGACAGGTGAGTCTATGTCCAGTTCCTGGACTGAGATGGTTCTATAGATACAAAATCCCTAAAGTTATTTTGAAATGCATGAATAGTTTTTAGTTTTGGGATGGTCTTTCAAGCCGTTTTCTGGTCTCTGCCAGGTTCCGTTACTCTGAGGATGATGTGGTGACTTACATTGTGCAGATCCTTCAGGGTTTGGACTACCTGCACACCCGCCGCATCCTGCACCTGGATATTAAACCAGAAAATGTCATTGTCACCCACATGAACCTCATCAAGATCATTGATTTTGGAAGTGCTCAAACGTACAATCCTCTGTTCCTCAAACAATTCAGCCCTCCAATTGGAACACTGGAGTACATGTGTAAGACTTCAGTGATCTACTTCATAGATGTTGCCATTTGAAATCAATGGGTGCCCAAATGTAATATTATGGTGTATGTAGAACTTGCTACCAAAGTTTCAAGCCATACATAGCTTAATGCATTAAAAACTAAAAGATTACACATTACGTTTCATGGTGTAAAAACATGTTTACTAGCAAATAAAAAAATAAGGAAATGCATTCTTTCTTTTGCTTGTAGCTCCAGAGATGTTGAAAGGGGATGTTGTTGGTCCTCCAGCTGACATCTGGAGTGTGGGTGTACTGACTTTCATCATGTGAGTAATGCTTTCGTAACTTCCTCCTAGCGAGTGCTCTTTAAATAGAAATGTATTTATAAACAATAAAAGTGTTTGAAATATTGTTAAATGGTTTGCTGCATATAAAACACAGCAAAAGTCTTTGTATAAAGTATGATTTATTTACCGTATATGCTTCTTCCAATCAGCCAGGATGTTCTGCAGTCTTTCAAAGTGTAAAATTAGTTGGTTTTCTTTGGGGCTTTGACTGCTTTTCTACTCATTTCCAGTCCGCTTTATGCACCTGAACTTCTGAGAATGTGCTTTTAATTAATACTGACCTATGAATTATTCAAAGATTAAAAATAGGCCCCTAATTTAAATGGGAGATCTGTGTTATGTCGACACATAACACACAACTTAGCAATGAATCCATTTCAAACTGTATTTCTGTCACGCCAGAGAGCACGCAGGAGAAGGATGCAGGTGCGAACAGTGACCTTTTATTAAATAAACTTAAAGCGTC
>JBAMHV010000013.1:22400369-22442744 GCA_037177535.1 Pseudomugil gertrudae
TGTTAGCGTGGGTTCTCTCCGGGTACTCCGGCTTCCTCCCACAGTCCAAAGACATGCACCTTGGAGATAGGCTGATTAGTGAGCTGGGATTGGCGGTAGAAAATGGATGGATGGATTTATATTCTAACTGTAAGCAGTCTTAGACACAGAGTCTGTGTGTCTCTGAATGGGCTGTAAAAAGATGAGCTCAGGAGGGTTTGTCTCGCAGGAGAAAACGACACCTACTGACCAGAAAAAAGAGGCTGGACCGAAGAGAAGACAACGCCTACCAAAATACACATTTACATGAATGTGGCATACATGCATTACACATAGACACAGAATATTGTCACACTATAAATGAGAGAGGTATTTGTAGGACAGGCGGGTCTTCTTGGCTGAACCTTGAAGCTCGACACCTGATGTATTAGAGTTAGCAGCTAAAGCTAAAGAATGACCTCTTCTCGAGGGATATGTAACTTTTTGCTTTTTCCTTAAACAAAGAATAGTCAATTGAAATAATTTAAGTCTCTGGGTTTTGTCTCTTTCTCGTAGTGGATTCAGTGACATCTTATGATTTCAGGTATTAATATTTTAAAACAACAAATGGTCACTTTATTTTGTTGGGATGTTCGAATGTACAGAAAGAAAAACGTGCACTCAAAATTACCCACAATGCATCTTGAAAAGTAGTGCGCATCGATAGTCACTATACAGGTTAATATAGACCACAATGCATTGCAGGCTGGTGCTTACAGTGGCAGATATGACAGGACATCAAAGAAGGTTCACAAAAACTTTAGACTTCATTTCATTTTCAAAGTAGATATGATTATAATAAAAATTCAATATTTTCATACGACTTTGGATCGACATCTTCAACTGCGCTGGCAGTCACCAACTATCCGACTGTGAGAAACTAGTTTGTGTCAGGATGAGGACACTGTACAGTGTGCTATGTAGTGAATGAGGGCTTAGGGTCCACATTTGCATACAACCAGCTTCATATTACATGCTGACACAAAGACCCACACAAAGAAGATAATATATCTGCCTCTTCAGACTGCTTACAATTCATGAACAGATTGTTGAAGTCATATCTAAATATAAAATCTAGACCTTCATTTATGTCTTTCTCTCCTGCAGTTCAGCCCTTTAAAACACATGTAGACCAAAGTCATTTGTAAGTGAAAGCCTGAAAAATAGATTTTAATTTAGTTTCAGTTGACAGCTTGACTATGCACAAATCTGCTAATTACCCTGATCTGAAAAGACAGAGAAAGAAAAAGGGAAATTAAACACAACCCAGATTGAAGTAGACACCACAAAAGGAAAAACTGCAATCCAACCAGATACTGTACCACTCCATCTGCTACACCTGTATATAAAACAAAGGATACTTCATGGGATCCTGCAGAGTCATAAATCAGCAACTGCCAAGAACGACACAAGTGAACAAGCATAATATCTAAATAAACAAAAGGACAAAAAGCGAAAACACACATGCTGACAGACACAATAAAACATACCAAAAGAGAAAACTAACTCAAATTAAAGAACAGCCGAGTGACTGTGTCAACTTGCAGAGCGTACGGGTTGAAAAGTGATCATGCTAAGATGACCCCCCTCTACCCAAAGGTCAGAGGCAGGCTAGGACCGCCCGAGACCAAAGCAAACGGCAGTCAGCCCTGAACAAGGACCCTTTTCCTTTTTTATCAAATAACAGAAGAATATGAACAGTTTTATCAAATAATGCCTGGCTTGCAGAGACACGGTGCACAAATAAAAAATGTACAAATTCACAGTAAAAACTCGGGAAGCACTTGGAGACTGCAGGATTTTTCTGGATCTGTTGATCTTTTAAAAACAATGTGGGACTTTTTTATTCACCAACCAGACAATTTCTTGTGGAGTTAATGCACGTAATGATGCTGATCTAGGGGACTCCTAAAATGAATGCTACTAAAGTTAGACCAACCAAGAGGCGTTTCAAGCTATTTTTGAATCCCAGCACCCCTAAACTTTGAGATTTGTCATTTTTTTATTTATTTTAACTGTATATGTTTAAAAATAGTCTCGCCCATTGTGAGCTGGGATTAGCTCCAGCCAAAATGGATGGATGTTTAAAAAGTGTAAAAACCAGTACGTGGTTAATTTGTTGTTTTTTTGTTAACAAAAATTAAGCAAACACCCCTCCTGTCCCAAAACTGGTTTGACCAGGGACAGTGTAGTACCAAAAAGAAACCATCCCTCCCTCTTAAACGCACCCCCTCACAATGAGCGCAGTTACATCCTCTCAGCCACAGAGGACAGGAAGTCAATATTACCTTTAAGAAGCTACACAAAGCCTGTAATATTCTCCTGAAAACTCATCTTTTGGTTTGTTCTTAACACTTGCCCCATTATTAAGCAATGCCCACTTAGACTTTAACTGATTAATAAAACCACTAAAACTTTGGTCAGTACGAGTCCTCTGAAAGCCACTCCGAAGCCCAACCACATCTCAGTCCATGAATCAGAATATGATCAGCAGTACCAAATACAGATGATGGGTCTAGCTTTTTTTTTTAGCATAATCTGCTGAAATCTCAGTGATGAATCTGAGTCTCAAGAGTCTCGTGCATATGTTGCTCCTTAATAAGTTTGCATGGCGCACATTAGATTTAACTGAGGGCTGCAGCTCAGGATTAAAGAAATCTGTAATCTGCTTAATGTGCAAAACACATCTAGTCAGAATATGAGAAAATTGCCCCTTCATGGTGGTTTTGTGGTGAAGACCGTCTACTAATAAAAGCAATGTGATTTTTGTACACAGAACTTTTGCCGGGACTTTCATCTCATTAATCTTGACCAAATGAGCTGATTCACCGAACGGATTTACTAAAACATTTGTAAACAAGTTGATGAGAAACAGGTTGCATGTGAAGTTGCAGCAGAACTGTACATCTTTATACTCTGATCCCGCAGATAGAGTTTTACAAAGATGACTCCAGCCACAAGTTGGCAGCACGGTCCACCCAACTCTTAATGGCCAGCTCCATCTCGGCTTACATCGCCAAGAGGTCATGAGCCCAAAACATGGCTACCGTCCAGACGTGAGGGGCCATACAGAAGGAAGGAGCTGCAGATGTTAAAGGTTTTTTATGTCCAGTAGGCTAAAATGTCTTTCACATTCGTTCATCGTGGTTTATTTTTCAGTTAGCTGCACAGTAATTCAGCATCACAGGCTCTGAAAACACCAACACTTAGTTTTCCCCCTGATACAGAGAACTTTGAGATGGAAAAAAAAGTCTAAATCCTGACCTGAGTCCAGTTTTACCATTAGGAACCTGCCATACGGGTTTTTTTAGGAGGGGGTGCAAAGAAAGTTGTGAAATGGTGACAAATATAAGGTGTCAGAGGGATGGAAAAGGGGTATCAGTAAAGGGGAGAGGGGGGGTGGTTTCATCCTCTCTCTCTCTCTCTCTCTCTCTCTCTCTCTCTCTCTCTCTCTCTCTCTCTCTCTGTGTGGATAGGAATAGAAGCAGTCCTGCACAGCCCTGCTACTTGCCTGAAAGGGGCTTTAGATAAGACCACTGTAGACTAAGTAGGGTGAAATATGCTCATGTGACACGAGCTCGTTCCTGCATTCAGTAAATGCTGCAACCTCATTATCAGCGAACGATCCTCCTGGAAAGGAGAGTGTGAGAATCATGTCTCATCAGTTTGATCTTATTTTTCTGCTACCTTGTTACAGCTCACATACAGATGATTTATATAAAAGATGAGGAATAACTGGGCTGCATGTCAGGAAACCAGCCGTGCAGTTTATAAAACATGAATTAAACCGCGCAGGTTTGCTTGACAACATCTCATGGCTTTTTTAAAACGACTTGAGACGCGATCCATGTGAAGTGCTTACTAGTCAACTGTCCGTGTCAAAAGGTTGTCTCCCGTCCAGCATGCCTTGCAGATGACTGTCTGCAGATTAGGATACACTTCACACATGGGACACGTGGCCGGTTGATGAAAAACTAGAATGTGCAGCAACATTTCTGCTTCCCAGCAGGTTTTTAACGTGCAGGCTGTTAACTCTTTTATGCTTTACATCACCACAGTGCTGCAGGCAGACATGCATGCACTACAATGCTGTGAATTGTTACCTTGTAAAGCTTATTTCGCAGCTCTCCGTGTTACAAACTGCTGCATCCTAATGTATCGAGGAAGTACATACACCCAGGTCATGTTCTCACTTTATTTTTAGTCATGTTAATGACAGGCTGTTGGAATGGCAGCGTTGGTGTCTTAATAGTTGCACCACTTTGGCACTACGTTCCCACTGCCGCACTTAGTGTTCAAATCAGATTTTTAGACCCATTTTGTTCACATCATCATTTCAGCGTGACGTTTATTACACTAAAGAGTGAATCGTAGTGGTCCTGAAGTGATACCATGAGTGATACACATGCACAGAGGAAAACATGTCTCACGCAATACGCTTTGTTTACAGGGGTAAATATGGCCACACTCTTAGCATGTGTGGGTAGTTGTTGTTCAGTGAGACCAGAATAAGATGATGATGTTACCATGTTCTGTATCCTCTGGTACAGATTTGTGTCTCACCTCAGTGATGTAAAAGTCAGATGAAATGGGGATTACTGACTCAGGGGAGCAGCACAAATGAAAGCGACCCGAGTCCGTTTCGAAGAAGCAGATTTTTGTGCCATTCTTAAAATATGAGTCACATCAAGGCAAAACATTATATGTGAATGTAGCCTTAGCATTTACACTCACTGGAACGTTCCCATAGCCAGCGTGCACACCTGTTTGGAGTGACATTACCAGGAAGAACTGTGTTGTGATTGGTTGTTTGTGATTACGTGTTTTTGGTTTTCTGGAGCGTCTTTGCGCTGTAAACACAGGAAACTAACACTGTGATGTAACCCGATGCTGGAGCGCGAGTGCACATTCATCAGTCTTATCAAACACAGATGTGCAAGTCTAAATCCAGCCTGCGCGACCTCCAACACCACTAGAATTAACTAAAATAAATGATCATTTCTAGCCGTATAGTAGATGTGCACATATTAAATATATGTTAAATTCATTTACACTTCCAATGAGGTTGGGACGTTGAGCAAAATGTAAATAAAACCAGAATACAATTATTTTCAAATCTATATAGAATGGGTTTTATGCACAACTACCACTTCTTGAACTGTCACTTCCTGTCTTTCATTGCTGGACAATCTGATGAATCCAGGTGTGTTTGGCTATTGCTATAGTAGGTACTGAGGTCAGGCACCTGGGTGGCAATAAGCTAGTTGGGACCCTATTAAGTGACTGTTAATTGGCTTTCTTATCAAGAATGGGGCTGGTGGGTTTCACACTCACCAAGCCAGTTCAATACTTATGTTATCAGGTCAGGCAGCTATATTTTTAATAAAAGGTGCTTAAGGCCTGTATAGTTTACCAAAACCCTGGTTTACAAACCTTCAAAACTACCAACTGAGGGAGATATCGGTACCAAATTTAGCTCACTAATCTACCTAGTGCATGAATATTTGCACTTCACAAGGACAGAATTCAAACTGTGCATAAGACTGGTGCCCCAAAGTAAAGTATTATAGAGTGTAGTATATGGATATTTTAGTATATATAAAGTATTTGGATAGTATATATATCATAGTATAGTAGTATGAAGAATAAGACAGCTTTGTTTAGTGAACACTATATTTTTTCAGTGATTCACCTTCTAATGTTGCGTATTAAGCAGAACCACTCTGATTATCTTCACTACTGCTTCAAGTCATTTTCCTTATTGGAAAATAAAATATCTTTTCACTATTCTGTGAAGCACCTGCAGCAATCAGACATTTTCATGCACTTCAGTTTGCCTCGTTATGATTAAAGGTAAATACTTCCTTGCTCATCATCTTCATTAAACTCTGCTATTATGATCCATCCTTCGCCTGCTGTTTCTGATATCATATAGTTTGGAACATAAATCTTTCTGCGAGGAGCCAGTGCTGTCTGTGCAGCCTGGGATTGTGTTTATCTTGACATTTGCAATTCAGCCATGATGTTTGGAAGATTTGGGAATGGCACGACGGTGCAAAGTACACAGTGTTGGTTTAACTGAGACATTACAGCCACTGTAATCATAAAGCAACAACCCAAAGCACTGCGTGTTACTGTATATGACCTGGTGTTGATACACTATGCTACACACATGTATATTTATATTATTATAATATAGAATCCTATCATTGGTCAGTGTCAGGAGCTGCTCTGGCAGGCTATTTTAAGCACACTGGTGTGTTATATGAGCAGATATATTGCATCGGCTCATCGTGATGTTTTATAACAAGCTTCGAGCTGCGTGTTTCACCTGCCCAGTTCCTTCACACATGTTTTTGCACATAAACCTCTTTCATCCCTGCACCAACAGTTATGCCCCAACAAGCTCTCCCTGGCCATTATAACTGCTCGTCAGTGCCACGGGCCACTTTCAGCCCCATGCTGAATGAAGCAGTCAACAAGCCAAATCCACAGGGAATACCACGTGAAAGTAGGTCAGACGTAAAGTGGGCCGAACATTCAGGTTAAGGAGGTTTATTTTAGGGCTAGATATGTTTGACCTGAAAGGTTATCAAAAAATGTTTCACCGCTCATGAATTACATTGTAATTTAATAAACCAGTTTTATGTTAAATGATGGTATTATTATGTTCACACAGCAATGTGCATTTACTGCTTTGTTTAACTCATTGCTAGTTCGTTCACACGCTCCATACTTTTTAGACCCAAAAAAGTGTGACAGGACTGCGATGCAATGTACAGCTCGTACCAGGAATCAGATTCATTCAGCTCACTAAAGCCTCGGCTGACAGCTCTGACTGCCCATCGAGGCTCAGCTAATTTGTCATAGGTTTGTCTTCCTTTGTAAACACTGGCTCTCATCACTCAGACAGCGGCTGAATGTATGTCAGTAGCTGTTCCTACGAAACAGGATGCAGGCAGCAGCGAGTTGGATGTTAACTTTATCACACATCTGCAGTGAAAGCAGATATTTTTTTGTGATTTGGATTCACTAAGCTGACATAGTGTTCATCTATAACCCCAAATGTGGAAAGTGTAAAAGAAAACAAATATCTAATTAACTACACTCATTTAGCAGATGCTTTTCACCAAAGTGACTTACATCTGAGAATAAGACCTAATAATAATAAGATAATAAACCATATACATTTATAATTTTATATTAGGGAACATTTTTCTGAAGCTTTGTAGCTGCATTTTCTCTGAGCTTGTGAAGCTCTGTCCATCCTTACGTCTCAGAAATGTTGTTTTAGACTCGGGCATGTTACTGACCTGTAGCCAGAAAACCTAATGCTTTTAATTTAATTTAGCTTCAACATATTACATATTATTTAAAATATGAAATCTTTTTTGTGTGAATTTATTATTGTTTTTAAAATGATATGTTTTATTTATATGTTTTTAAAATCTGGGTTTATGACGTTACACAGCATCCAGGCTTGGATTAATATTAATTTCACCCTTTTTCAGTGGTGACGTGTGTGAAAAGCATAACTGATTACAGTTATGTAATTTTCCATCCATCCATTTTCTACCGCTTATTCTCTGAACGGGGTCGTGGGGGGGCTGGAGCCAATCCCAGCTCACAACGGGCGATAAGCGGGGTACACCCTGGACAGGTCACCAGTCCATCACAGGGCCAGCATGTAATTTAATTTCTTAATAAATTATCTTCAGTTTCAATAGCTTTTATACTCTCATCTACTTTAGTTTTATAAAATTGTATTATAAACATGTGTTCACAGTTAGTTTTGCAGATTTATTCTAAAGAGATCTGCTTCACTTATTCATAAACCAGCTATAAACTAAGCTCAAGTTATTGTGCCTGAATTTATCTGCATACTGTCACTTTCCAGACAAAGAAGTAGAATTCTTAGAATTTGCAACAACAAATAGCAAACACGTGGAATGCAACACATCCAGTCTCGCCTTCAGCCCACTGTTTTAGGGCTGAAATGTATACCTACATTTTGTTATGCAATGTCTTTTAAACTTATTTTGGCACGGCTAAAACAGTAAACATCAAGCAGTCATGCAGGGAGAGACAACTGGACTGGTGTGTGTACTGCAGCTATCTGATACAATCCTGATCAGATAAAAATCGTCTCTCTGTCCCTTTCTTTTATCCAGTGAGGTTTCTTCCTCAAATAAGCATCAAAACGGAGGTTTGCTCCTAAATCTTTTCTGTTGCCTCTATCACAGAGACACCGAGCCACCTCCGGTCAAACACAACTCCCCCTCTGAGTGGAGGAAAACGGGTCTCTTTCATAAGTTAGTTCATCTTTCACTATCAGCTTTCTTCCACCCCCCTCACCCCACGCCGTTCTTTTCACACAGCATGTGGTCAGCATGATTGTCAGTGGTCTGATGCATGAAGCATATGTTTTCATGGCTCAGAGCTTTTCATGTTTCCTAAAGCATCTCTCCCGGGCCGTAACGAATGGCCGTACTGAAAAGTACTCCACGTTCAGACATCAATCAGGGACATGCCAGAAGGACGGAAACGGCGTAAATGTTAAAAGAGTCGATGTCTGACCCGAAGACCACCGAGTTGCTGATCTCTAAGAACAGCCACTGTGGTAGAGTCGAGCAGGACGTATAACAGCAGAGATGAAGGCTAAGGCACACTAAGGCAAAGGAAACCAGTATACAGTTACTGGTATCAGAAGGAATTAAACACATGTGTTAGGAAACCTCTCCTCTTCTCATGATGTTGTTTGTGTACAAGGTGAAAATGAAAAGATCTACTTGTTTAAAAGTGAAGATGTTAAGTGTGAAATCTGGAATGTGAAAGCTTGTTAACCCAGTCATAGATCACCATGTCTTTAAATAATGTTTTGTGTGATTGGCAGCTCTCCGTCTGATTAAACTGAGTCTTCTCTGAGAAAACAACAAGTCTGCTTTCCGTTATGGTCTGAAGATCAAGTGCTTGAGACGTTCTCAGGCGTCAGTTTCAGGTTTATGCCTTACTTCAGCCTTTTATAGAGATTTGATATTCCAGAAGTTATTTGTCACGTCTTCCCAAGCCCCCAAAATAAATTGCTCGGAGTCTGGCAAAGGGAGGGTCGAGTCAAGTGCCAGTGTCACTTTTGGTTGTGACAACCTGTCACGTCAACATGCATGCTGCTCCTGTTGCTTTTCTCTCTCTCGGGCGGGCCATGATCTCAGTGACTCCCCCACCCTCCATCTACCAGCCCTGTGGACGTTCTGTCTTCATGGTCTTTATGCATGGAGTAAAAAACCTTTAACAATCGTTGTCCAGACTGAGGGAGCATTTTGCAATGTATTTGGAGAATTCTGAGCCAAACAAAGTGTCTGGAGAGGGCGAGCTGTCTGCTGATGTTATTCTGGCTGAACAATGCTCCGTCCCCAAAGTGACAGAAGCTGCAGGTCCAAAGGGAAATGCTGAACTGGGCTTAAAGCAGCTTGTGGGATACACTGTGCAGACCGTCAGCGGAGAAATGGACCCTCCTCTCCTTTGTGTGGAACATGGAAGCTTAAACACAGAGGACACTGGAACCTGCACATGTTATAATGGATATTCTGGGAGCTTTGAGCAACACGCTACAAGCGATGGATTTTCTGAATCTGACCAGACCTTCCAAGACGCTGAGGGGTTAAGCCGACCATTTGATAAATGTGCTCAACACTGTGAGTGTTTTAAACCTTGCAAGTCCTCTGAGCACTGCGCTAATCATAGCTTAGGCTCGGAAAGTAGTGGACACTGTCCCGAACACCTCCAATTATTTCAGCAATGCGAGCCCTCTGATCAACAGTCAGAGTTCTCTGACTCTGAGCCAGATGAGGTAGAAGTGAACTCTGATTGTTTAGGGCAGCGTGGAACGCCAGATTTCATACCCGACTGCACAGATCACCTCGAGTTGCTACAATACCAGCCCTCAGCTGATCACCTGCCTCACTCCTTTGACTCTGAGCAAGATGGAGCGACAGAGGAGTCGGAGCAGGGCGTCACTCCCAACATCTCAGACTCTGTGGATTTATTGGATGATGCTGCGGAACTTTATGAGAATGAAGACGCTCAGGGTCAAACGGATGATGAGGCGGATGAAGATGAAGATGTGGAGAGCTATGAACCTGAGCAAAATGAAATGGAGCTCAGCGATGAAGAGGACATGCCTGCACAGGTCGATTTTGATGATGACGTTCCGTTTCCGAGCAATAGCGATGAGGCACACCTGTATGTGGAGGGAAACTCCCAAACCTCCACCTCAGACGGGCCCGCAGACGCAAGCGAGCTGTGCGGAAATGACAACTCAGAGTATGCAGCAAACGAAGAGTGCAACTCTGAGTACTGCGCAGAAGATGGATCCTCTGAGTGCTCCTCTGTGGAAACCAAATCCTTTAAAACTTGTCCGGATGACAGTTCTCCTTCTGATCCCTGCTCCGATTCATCCGAGGAATCTGACAAAGGAACTCAGGAGGATTCAAGCGATGAGCAGATGCAGTGGGAATCCTTTGAGGAGGAGGATGGAGAAACACAACAAAGCAACAGGAACAGGAGTAAGGAGGAGAAAAGGAAACCGGTTGATGTTGTCATCGAGGATTACTTTGATTTGTTTGACAGAGCAGACACCTACGGACACATGTTCGCACAGAATCAGCCTTACATCTCCTGCTTCGATGGCGGGGATATTCACGACCGCCTGAATCTGGAAGAAGAGTCACAGAAGCGCAACTCTAAGACCATGTACAAACTAGCAGATGAAGATGAAGAAGTGATTGCTGAAGAAGCTAAAGAGTCTCCCGAAGAAGCCCCGGAAGATTCCGATGAGGAAGACTTGAGCCAAAGACACGGCTCTTCTATGTCTGAGAATCAATCTGAAGACTGGACCATAAAATCAGAATCAGGTTCAACAGAAGGTGAGGTTGAAGAAAATGACTTAGAGGCCTTTGCAGCCTACACTGAGAACAGCGAGGAGGCAGAGGATGATGACGATGCTTATTATTATGATGGTCTTGCTTCTGATGACTGGGATGAAGAACCTGAAATCTGCCTGTATTCTGCAGATGAAGATGGCATGTTGGCGCCATATGCAAGCAAAATACTCTATGAAGACGAGGCCTCTTCCTGTCAGAGTGATGAATCTCTTGTTGATGCTGATGAGACTGAAAGCAAAGAGGATGCAGGTTTTCTTGCATGTTCAGAAATGGAGCCATACTGGGCTCTGGTTGATGATGAAGACAGCAGAGACTTCTATGAAGCAGGTGTTGAGGAATATTACGCGTATCAGATTAAAAGCATTCAGTCATGTGAAACAGAGGCTTTGTCTGGATTCATGTTGGAGGAAACATCAGACTATCACCAAGTCAACGGGAAAGCTTCAGGGGGGCGAAGTAAAGACGCTCCTTCTCAGGATGACAAGGTCTTCCCTGAAGAGATTGAATCAGACACATTTCAACCTGCTGATGAGTCTGCTGTGGAAGAAACATCCCATGGACAAAATGCAGAGTCAGACGATGAGTGTGAGATGAAGGAGGCTTCAAAGGGAAGAAAACCACCTGTGGATATTATTCATAGTGTTGTCCTAAAGCACGAGGCGACACAAAGCAGGGATTCAGAGGAGGAGCACAGTGATGAAGAATCCTGCGAGCATTGTGACTGCGAGCACTGCATTCCACCAACAGAACAGGTATTACAGCACACACCTCCACCAGAGCTTTTCACTTCACATGCATGATCTGTTGCTGTTATATTTACCAGGCAGCTTGTTCTAACAGGGAGAAACACAAGCGTCGGTGTCACCGACAGCATGTTTGGTCATACCAGCTTGTTTTTAGAAGCAGAATCACATTAGCGAGCGACGATCACTGACCACTTGTTGAATGATGAGGCGCGGCGTGGTGATACTTACATGTTCCATCAACATAGGAGCAGCTGTAGCATCCAGGGTTTCCTGTAACCACTCACAGAAACACCAAAACACAATTCAGCCTCTTAAGTGACTGAAACAACAGACACACATGCACAGTGACCTCTGCAGCATGTTGAGATGGTCTCTTTTTACATTTACGCTTACTTACTGCTTTGATGATGAGTGATCGAGCTGCAGGACTCAATTATCTTTTGTCCTCAGGTTCCAGCAGAACCACTACTCCCACAACTAAAACCGAACGATGAAGGGAAGATCTGTGTGGTCATCGATTTGGATGAAACCCTAGTGCATAGTTCATTTAAGGTAAGATGTGCACCGTGACCTACATTTTCCTCATCCTGGCAGATGAGTCATGTGGGCCATTCCAACCAATGGGTGACATTTCCATCCCTAATAAATCTTATATATCAGTGCACATAAAAATTAATTGTAGTTTTCTTACTGAGCTAACTGTCCTTCACAATGATCTAATCCCAAATTTAAGCTATGTGCTGGGAAAATGATTAAAACCTACCACAAACACTTTAAACACCACATTTTCCACCAGTCCCTCACTCTGTAACATCACACTTTGGAGTAAAATATGATTATAAATCCTAAATCTATTGTAGTTTATAATATTCTATAAGTATTTTTTTTTAAACGAAACAGTATTTTTTGGATAAAAAGGCACATTTTAGTCATGTCCCTGGGATTTTACTCAGTTCTGTTACCCTAACACATTACCCTCCTGATTCATGTTCCCATCACAACAACAAGCAGCATCAGCTGGATCTTCTGGAGGCCACGGGAGACCAAAACTAAGCTCTAGTTCATTTTTCATTCATTGTCAGTCTCAGCAAACTCTCCTCGGACTGAAACGATGCTTTAGATATCAGTTAGTATCAGCATGCTATAAGCAAGGATGCCAAGAGGTTATATTTCATGCTAACTCTTTGCCAAAAGCCCAGTCCTGTCATTTTTAGTCCTGTTACTCATTTTATGAGTAAAACCACAGAGTATCAGTAACAGGACTGAAGCATTCATTTCTATTTGTGGAAATAGCAACTAAAGTATTCAGGCCACATAAAGTTGATGCTAATTTGAAGTAGAGATGAAAAGAAGTAACCTGAGAAAAAACTAAACTTCCCAAATGTGCACAATCCTGTTTAATCTGAAGCCAAACACCTCCACACCATGATACTTCCACCACTGTGTTTCACTGATTTGGTCTAATGCAGGAACGTTGAGGAACGTATTTTTCCTTCTACAAACTTTCTATTTAACTCATTTAGTCTATTGGTTGTTAAACTGACTGAACCTGCAAAGGCAGAAATGTCTCCTCTTCTGTTTTAATGCAGTTTACTGAAGCATTGTGACAAACACACTTCTGTTCTCAGAAACCAAGAACATGAATATGACAGCAATTCTTTATATTTATGTTAGTTATGTCTTTTAGGTGTTTTTATCTATTTAATTTGACCTTAATTATGTAAATATGGTCAGGATTTATGGAGTTAAGCCAAAAGGTTCTGCTTTGGTTTCATCTGAAAGGTTTTTAGTCTACAGCTGCAAAGCTCTTTGACGAGAGCAGAGCCTTCGGTACAAACTAAAATATATTCAATTAAATTCATTTAAATGAAATATTTGTTGTGAATCTCAGAGGGTTTTCTAGAATCCACAAGCTGCCATCACTTTAACAATATTAAATTAAGGCACATTTTGAAGTAAAGGCTTTACTTTAGTCTAAAGCTAAATGTAAAGCACTTTGAGCTGTCCTGTACATGAAAGGTGCTATATAAATAAACTTGCTTTGCCTAAAACAAAGAAAATTGTTATTTTCCAAACAGAATAAATGCATAACTACTAACAAAGGCTACTAGACGTAGATGTTTCACTCAGTTTATTTACCTTTACACAGTGAGACGGTTATCAGTGACAAAATCCCAGATTGGAGCACAACGATTATGTAATGAATCCCATGAAGTGTTTAGTTCTTCTCAGGTCACAGACTGCCCCGATAATGTCACTAGAAATTAGCAGAAGCTGTGTGTAACCAACCTGGTTAACCCCCATGTTTAACACAACCTTAGAAGCAGATTTACTGGGAGTAATGCAGAGACGCAGAGGAAAACCAGTTAGTGTTTTTTATTCCAAATATTTTGAGCTGTTATAAACTGCTGGATAAATTAAGTGAATGAGATACACATTTTAATGCTCTTATACCATTAAACTGCCACGTTTTAAGGGTCGTCTTCATCACTTCACATGCTGAAGTGATGAAGACGACCCTTAAAATGTGGACTCTGAACTCTGTTCATTAATAAATAAATATCACAACATGCCTGCAAATGTTTTTGCTCAGAATAAAAATAGCTGACATTATGAGGTGAAATGGATTAAAACTACAAAACAGTATGTTTAGTGACCCTCTGGTCACCGTGTTCTTACGGGTGTCATGTTGCTTTTCGCCATGTGTAAACAAGGTCACACTCAGTAGACTCAATGTTCAACACAAAGTTTATAATAAAAGTCATTATTACTTCGACACATATACTATGAATAGCGTTCGGTAGCAGAGTTTACGAGGTGGTTGAAGAAGAAAGGCAGCTGGAAGCCGATGGGTTGTGAAGCAAATGTTTTAAGCCATGAAATATGTAACACTTTCCACTAATGTCTGTAATCTGTAACAAACACGTGAATGTTTTTAATCATGCAGAACAACAATATAAAATCAATATAAAATACTATTGTTTCCTCACTAAGGCATAAAGTGAATGCTAAAGCACACGGTGGGCATTTCTGTTTGTTCTACATGAAGCATCGTAGCAGGTTTGAGCACAGTACAAAGTCCTGGTGTCTCCGTAAATCTATTTAAGGGATAGAGTGCAAATACATCAGGTAAAGGAGAGCAATGTAAGAGTGGGTTTGGTGTGTTAGAAGTGTCAGGAGAGAAAGGTCCAATGAGTGCTCTTTAGACACACCATGAACTGCTTTTTCACCCTGATGCAGAAAATATCAGAAGACATTTGTTCACATATCAAATCATTTAACTTTTTACTGATATCTAATGGAAAGACTAACCAATGAACTCATTTATGCTGACACAGTGAGGTTTTGGATAATTAGTGAAATGCATCATCATGATTGTCCAATCAGAATCAGATCCATTGGAATCTATTTGTTTAATATAAAAGTGAAGCTTTAGTCAGAAAAGAATAGCAGCCATTACATGATGTATTTGCAGTTTTCCTGAGCAGGTAAATTAGGAACATGGAGCGATTCCACACGGTTGGACTCAGATGTACTCAATAACCTCGGAGCATGTTGTTATCATTTACAGTAACAGAGTATACAGTAAGCTAATAGCCTTGGAGCTAGCGCTAATGGAAAATACTTGCCTGCCTTTTTAATTCTAACATCTTTACATGCCCTTCATGTGCAGTTTGGCTTCGGCCTGGAAGTACTGAAGCTTTTTTTAAGAACACTTCATGGTGAAACATCATATATAAGAACACAATGAGCTGCTGGCTGGTTCACACACCATAACACTGGTTACTTACTGGTGCATTTCTGTGCTCTCATTATGTTTAAAGCCAATGCTTATGTTGGCTCTTTACACACCATTTAATAAGTTTCTTTTAACGAAGGTGGAGGCAGTGATGGTGCATTCCAGTGGAAAATTAGCATTTCCACCCTCTGACTGGTATAAAAATAAACCAAATACCCTAAAAAAACATTTTATAAAATATTGAGTGAGATCAATTCTTCTTAAGTTAAACATGGAAGTGATAATATCATTTAAGTTAAAGGCTGTGTGTGAATGCCCACTACATAGCACACTACACCGTGCTCTCACAAAGCTCACTGCTGTCCCACATCATGTGATTACTAGCTGTAACTATGGCAACCATAGTGCACTTGAAGATGTAATTCCCAATGCAAACTATATTATTACCTTATGTTATATTTCATTTCTTCTTTGCAGCATATCTACACAATGAAAACAGAATAAAAGTTCATGTTTAATAGTTTTTTTTAAACCTTTTTTTGGTGGTTGTGTCGTATTCACCATTGTATGCTCTGGCTCGCAATGCATTGTGGTCTATATTAACCCGACTAGTGACCATCGATGCTCACTACTTTTGTGAGTATGTTTGAGTGCACTAATCTGAGCATTTGGACACCGTGATCGCTATAGAGCACGATGTAGATAGGATGCACACTTTCACCTTCTCTCCTGGACACGGTGAACACAGCATGAATGGAACTTGTACATCTTTAACACTTGAACTTTTCACTCAAAAGTTTACAGTTTACAGACTTTCCTGGTTGTCTGTCTGTCTGCGTGGCTCTGTGATAGACTGACCTGGGTGTAACCCGCGCCCCTCACCCAATGATTGCTGGGATAGGTTCCAGCTGCCTCCCCCAATCCAGCTATCCAGCTAAACAATAATGTAGCAATAAGTAACATGCAGTTTGTTCTTTTTAAATAATCTGTGATTATTTCCCATGACTGTTACTGTAAAACATTACAGAGTCTAATATTCCCTGCTGGATTTACGTTTACTCTGCCAGATGGTGTAAATGTGCTTTTCATGCTGTAATTTGCTTTAGCAGCAGCAGTATTATCAGTACCTCAAACAAATGGTGGAAGTGGTTTGCAGCAGCCGTGTAAAACGGGCCAGAAACCCGATTGTCACATGAAGAACGCATTATTTAGACTTTGTTTACCACTGCTTTTTTCATTCATCGAGCTCGCCGTGATACCATCATTTGAAGCTTGTTTCACATGCTGGGAGCCGCCTCAGTAAATCTAATCGCTTTGTGTTCCCTCTGATTATATAAAACACGCAGCAACATGTTTGTGTCCTCACACGGAGGGCTGATTCCTCCTGGAAATATCATTTAACACATGTATTTCTGCTTTTGTTTTCCACAGCCAGTGAACAATGCAGATTACATCATTCCAGTGGAAATTGAAGGAACGCTACACCAGGTGGGCGATTTGCATCTCTAGGTGACGATTTGTTCTTACATTTTGTGCTAACATAGAAAGAAGCAAGCAGACTTTTTACATGTATGCACAGCTCAAACAACAGCAGTCATGTTTTATATGCTCTCCACCTCTTCTCACAGTACTTTATTCAGCAGCAGAAATCTAAATCTATATTTACCAGCAAGTTTTATTGAGTTAAAACAAGTTTTAATAAAATCCCCCTCCCAAACATGAAAGTTACTGGAGTATAAACTTTAGTTCTCGCAGCCTGACAGAGCTGTAGCTCGCTCTGTTGATGGCTCCAAGCAGCAGGTGCCTATTTCAGTGACCTGACGAAACAAGGACAGCCTGGCAGGCTTCTCAGAAACCACTGGCCATCAATCTCTGTATGGCATATTATACCCCGCTCAGTGGGAACGGCAGAGACTCATCCCTGCAGGCTGTACAAGCTAAACTGCAGTTTGTTGTGCTGCTTCTTCCAGAAGGCAGAGGAGGGTCTGTGTCTGTTTCAAGTAATCCAGGATAGGCTGGTTAAAGCAGGGAACGCCTATTCTGGGCGACTTGGTTCAGAAACAAGGCTCCAGTGTCTTCGGTGGAAGTAGAATTAGAGAATTATGCAATGAAAGAAACAGCTGCTCCTTTCATTTTCTCTTAATTACATTTTTTATACGGATAGAAATGTCACATTTAGGCATTGCTACACATTTCACCCACACACACACACACACACACACCCACACACACAGCTCATGGTTGTGTTTGACTCATTTATTTCCTGCTAATGGTAATGTGCTCTCTGTGTCCACACCCAGGTGTACGTATTAAAGAGGCCTCATGTTGACGAGTTCCTCAAGAGGATGGGAGAGTTGTTTGAGTGTGTTTTGTTCACCGCAAGCCTGTCTAAGGTGTGTGTCCCCCCACTTCTTAACAAAATCAAAAGCCACTACCAAACTATATTATATTTGCACATGTATACACAATAAGTATACGAATATACAATATACACAAGTATACTGCTATTTTTATTTTTATCATTGTATTTAAAATCCCAACATCCTTCCATTCTGCTCTTTTTTATTTTATTTAATAAATATTAAGATTTTCTTCTCCTAATGTTAAAGGATGCAGGTACAAAAAAACATTTACTGTACAATTATGCTGTGTATAATTGCACATGTGACAAATAAACCCTCTTTGACTTTGACTTAGACTTGAAACTGGTCAGCTTATTAAAGGTTGACTCAAACAAATCTATCCATGGAAGTACAAAGTCACCCTTGTTTCCATTTCCTGGAGGCCAGTGCTCATTTTATGTGCAGTGTATGGGTGACCTTCTACCTAAATATTTATTTATGATACATGTCAGACATTTTAACCTCTAGCATTACCTTAAACTGTTTTAGCCTTCACTCAGTCATCCTTCCAGTGGGTCATTAATCATCGGCACACACACACAAACACTCTTTGATCAGGTTTTCATGCTTCTACAGCATCTCTCGTGCACCTTATAGTATCACCACATACAAGCTTATCAGAATTGCACAATATGGAAACTTAACAGCATTTTGTGTCCAATGCTTTCCCAACTTACAGTATGCAGACCCCGTGTCGGACCTGTTGGATAAATGCGACGCCTTCAGTAGTCGTCTTTTTCGAGAAGCGTGCGTCTTCCACAAGGGGAACTACGTTAAAGACCTGAGCCGTTTAGGAAGAGACCTCAACAAGGTCATCATCATAGACAACTCACCAGCCTCCTACATCTTCCACCCTGAGAACGCAGTACGTCATTTATATTCATTTTCTCTGAATCCAAACAAAGGTTTGAGCCATCGTTGTTTTATACATTACCACGATAACAGGAAATGATTCAGGATCAAGCTGGAGCCCATCCTGGTGATTAGAAGTGGGACATTCTGGACTGGGATAAAGAAAAGGACCAAACCTAAAGCTTCATTTACAAGCTTACTTGCATTTGGGGAAGCAGGTGTTAGCAACCTGTCCTGTTGGTTCTGCTTCACTTTATCAGAGTTGGTATTTGCAGACACATTGTGCTACGTTTGAGCGAAGGTTTCCCACTCCAGATGCATCACTCACAATGTTTATCTTCATCATTTCATTACTTTCTTTTTCTTAGGCTAGCTGGAAGCTTTTTTTATTGCACTATGCAAAGGTGGAGATTCCAGCCGGGTCCAGAAAGTAGAAATCCTGTCTGGCAGCTGTTCCGACCAGCAGAGCTCATCTGCAGGTAATCGAGCCTGTTAGTGAAAACACCTGTTCTACATGTACAGGTAGCACTTCTACTTTCTGGCTCCTGGATTATACACCTCTGCTGCGATGTGTCACCTTTAGTCGTAATAAAGAAGTTCTCCAACAGACCCACATACTCGTTTCACAGTGGGAGTTTTTTAAGCAGAGGCCTAAAACAGACTCGGGGTCCTCGGTAGTTCTCAGGAACAGCTCTTTAGGCTTTGAGGACTTTCCAAAGTGTTTTTTATGGGGTGTTGGCAGCCTTTTGTTCCAGTGTCGGTCAATACAAACCCACACTGAAGGAGGAATTAGATCAACGTAGCACTTTTCTGCTGTCAGCACTGTGGAGGATTGCTCTTTCCACCTGGCCTGTTGTCACAGGTTTCCCTCCAGTTCCTGGGTTTCCTTCCTTTATAGCTATTTAAAGAGCCAACTTTCAGGGAGTCCATTTCTGATGATGCTTCTGTTGGCAGCAGATGGATTACCAGGAGGTCGAGCTGCATGTTTCCGGTCTTTTGTCTTTGCTCGGCTAGAAAGCATCCCAGTCTGTCTTCTTGCTAATTAGAAATATAATGAAATTAGAAATGGGATGCAGCATGCATATGGTTTCCTCTCATATCACAGCTGGCTGCCTTTTCCAACCCGCAGGTTCCTGTAGCGTCCTGGTTTGATGACATGTCAGACACCGAGCTCCTCGACCTCATCCCTTTCTTTGAGAGACTCAGCAAATTGGACGACATCTACGATATTGTCGAGGAGCATAGGACTTCACGTTAACAGGAGCAGGGGAGCCGGATGGCCGAAATCACCTACGACTATCATCACGGGGCCACGGAGGCTGGAGAGCTGCAGGCTCCATACTGCTTCCCACTACAAGGACCACAAGTTACCAAAAACAAGCAAAAAAATATATAAAAAGACACTTGCATTACTAAAAAGTAACCTTTTATGTCATTGAATTTTCACAGCATGCAGTATGAATCCATCCATCGTTTTGGAAACGGGGGAGACTTAACACATATGTGTGTAAGTTTTGCAGTGCAGCCAGTGTGTCGTCATGTGACAGCGGTGACCTTTGTAATGTTGCTGTAAAGCTAGATCGTGTGAACTGTTGCTCTGTCCCCTACACATAGCAGTCTACAAATCAGCCGTTATTATGATGGCAGCGTTATTCAGGCGCCTTCTTACAGAGATAACACACGATGGAAGATAATCTGTTAAATAACAGACACAAACACCATGCAAGTAACAACATGTGAACAAAATCTACTGTAAACTGAGTGCTAGAGATGATTATGTTTGTAAGTGATTAGTATTTATTCTGATCTGTGTTGAGAAAGAGAAACTTTGGTCAAGTTTATGTCACAGAACATGATTCTGATGCGCGAATGCTAAAGCTAAGTCTGAATCTGTTACACAGAGTCACATTAATGCCACAAAAGTATCACAGCAGAGAAGGTTGTTTAGGGTTTTTTATGTAAATACAGAGTATCAATATTTTATTTTAGTGTTGTTTTAATGATCATTCTTCTACGCTCCGAGGTACTCGTTGTATCGGCCCACCCAGTGTGAGGCCTGTTTTCTAATGTGCACATCAGGAAGAGGCTACACACAGCGACGGTGCCCTTTCGATGAGTTTTGGTTTTTAGGCACATGTTTGCTTCCTGTTGGTAAACTTGAATGTGAGCTGTTTCTGTGAGACGTTATGGAGTCCACTGCGTCGCCTTATCGAGCTGCAACTCCGCCTCAACGTGCAGATTTCTGCCAGACTCGCTCCAGGACAGATAAACTGACCCTCAGTCTGGAGCAGGAGTGTGTGCGTCCGCACATGTGGATTTCAGTGTGTTTGTGTCACCATGAGTATTTGTGTTGGTGTTAGCGACAACAAAAGTATATAAAAAACACTTCACCTGTTGGGATTTCTTTCTTTTTTTACTCTCTGCTACTGTATGAGCATTGTGAGTCCTGAAACTAAGGTCAAACACAGGAAGTGGTTCAGTCTGAGAAACACAAGCACTGGAGGTGTTTCCCCGCGTTAATAAAGCATGTTTTATTGAAACAGTTCATTTTTCACCGCAGTAGATGATTCACAACACGGGACAGCTCGAAACAGGACAAATGGAATATGAGCAGAGAACATGTCCTCGTCCACTCGGCAAACATCACAAACACAACAAAGCAGTTTTCTTTTTTACTTATCGCTGCCCTAAATAACCTCAGTTTTGGCCCAATGTATTTACATTACAAGCCTTTTGTCATCAAAACTTTAAAAAAAAGTTTCTATACAGTGAATAAAGGACGAACGCAGACATGAACTTTTGCTTGAGTGACCGATATGTTATTTTTCTGGCTATATAAAAGAACGCCACACAAAACCATGCTCTGATATACAGGAAGCTGCGGTGAGCGCACGCTCCTCCTACAAACAACAAGAAATCCAGGTTTTACCTGGAACAGGTGTGGAGGGCTGCATGTAAGCGACACTACCTATCACACAGGTGTAAATATTCATCTATGAGATTTGGCTGCTGCTCATTCATCAAAATCTCTCCTTACAGGCAACACACAGAGACTTTATGCCATCATAATGTGGATTACTTGAACTTTAGCATTAACATATCATTTCAATATCTTCATTAAATATTTATGAGCACAAATATACATCCAGCTTTAGGTTTCACAACCAGGCTACAGTTCACACACACAGGTTACTATGTACACTGCGGATTGGATCATTGATCTCCAGCTTTAGAGCAAATTATAAGCATTTATTACTGTGCACAAGTCTTGAGCCACCTCTTATTTATTTATACGTTGCCAGGAAGTTGTGCAGTGATTTACTGAACTATATTCTTTAAGGTCCGAAGCCGCTTAGACAAGCCGTTTTGTTTTTTTTCTCCAGACCACCAGACTCGTTTCTACTGGTTTTCAGTCCATGTGGAGTACCGCTCCCCGCTTCACTTCCTTATAAATTGAAGGGAAACAAACACGCTGCCATGGAAACCATTTCTGATGAGTCCTACTGGATCAACTGAGGATCCAGCCGCTTCTCTCTGGTTCTATCAAGTCTTTGTTAGATTATCTATTAAACACAGATCTAATTAATCTCTGGTTTTGAGCATCTGTATAGATTTTTTGCCTTTCACTTGTACAGTTTTCTTTAAAGACACACCACACAAAGTCAGGATATATAAAGTAAAGTCCAACAGGACTGGCTTTTCTGCTGAAATGAAAATAAATGTTGTGTCTGTAAAAGGTTGTAATGATGTTATATGAAAGTAGTAGGTGTTGTTCCCGTGCTTGAAGGATTCATCAGTCTGGCGGCCTGTCCAGGGTGTACCCCCCTTCTGGACTAACCCGCTGAGATGGGCTCTGGACTCCCTGTGACCCTGCATCAGGTTAAGAAGATGGGGACAATGGCTGGATGACTAAAATAAGTCTGTTGAGTGGCAAAAGCTACAAGGTCTGATCTGTTAATTAGTGAAAAAGCAGCTAAAACGGCAAGAGAGAGAAAAGTTAGGAGAAAACTGTAGTTTAAAGGATTACGTGCACGTCTGGCTCTCAGATATAGAAAGAAATGAGAGGTGGCTCGAGCTTTGCAGACTGATCACAGGTCTGTTTTACCCACATTTATAACATATTACTTAAGCATCAATGTGACGTTCAGTCCAAGCCAGCAGGAGGATGGCAGATGACAGACTGCTGTCACGGATCACCTGGAAGGATGATTGAGAAGAGAAAGATTAGGAAACGGCTTCTTTGTCTAGAGATCTACAGGCAAAAAGAAACACAATTTTTGTGCGCTGACATCTAATAAATAACTTCCTATTCCTTATTGTTCCAGTACTACTCTGTATTTCCAGCCTTCATGGTCTCTGATGCAGGACGGATCCTGCTTGTCTGTCCATCATTTGGTTTTAAGGCAATTTTACAACAGGCCCACTATGTAGGTCAGAGATGGAATTAACCCGCGTGGTTCAAAGCTAACATAATAAAAGTAAAAATAGTTTACTCTCCTGCACACGGGGTTCTGTGGCTGTACACTGCGGGGCCTGACCTACATACCCACTGACAGAGTGGGACCATAAACACCCTGTATAACTTACAGAATGCGGACCCCTGTGGGCAAAAGGATTTAATGTATTTATTGCTGTGTGCTACACGTGCAATGCCAAGTCATGCAAGTCACCTGGACAAGTCAGTCTGTTTGGTTTGCTCAGTTCTGCTCTTATGGTTGCTTAGTTTCAGAATTAAACAGAAAAACTAATATTCTTCTTCTGCACTTGCTTTACTGGTGATATTTAGTTAGAAAAAGGAGGAAAGTCAAGACTTTGTCGTGAGCTCCACCTAGTGGTGATGTTTGAATTACACCACAAATTACACAAGACAACATTTTCTAATGATAATGAAAGAAACAAATTTAACATGATCTTTTTATGTCAGAAAGGTTTTTAAATACAACTTCAAACGACTTTACATGAAAACACTCAGCAAAGCATGTGGGAAATAAATACATCCTATGGGTCGATAGGAAATGTGGTCCACTCTTCCTTACTATTGTGAGTTCATTTAGTTCATGCACAGATCAGGCACCATGTGGCCAGAAAAAGATCAAATAAAAACATCTAATTATCTACACTGATCTTTGCACTGAGATCTGCACACAGAAATGGTACATTTCTGTCCTCACCTGTTAAACTTTCTCCTATTTGACAGAATTACAGCAAGCTAATAATGATCCGTTCACACAGATGCAGTCTATCAGTTCACTTTCTGTTAAAATACACGTTCAGTCTGGTTTTGGGAGCATTTCTGTCTTTTTGCTGTTTACAGGGTAGATTGGGCTTCCTAAAGTCCAACCATAGCATTTTAAATGTATTTAACAACATTTTTTTGCTTTTACAGTCATTCTGTTGATTTGCTGTGAAACATAGAAGCATTGTTTCATGACATTTTGGCCTTACCGGTCACTCTACAATAGTTTACACCAAAGCCATTGACTGCACACATGCAAGTGCATATTCTGAGGCTGCAGAACCAGTCTCATCTACCATCATGAGTCTGTTTGCTCAGAAATGCTGCCTTTGTTTTAGTGAATATTCTCAGTAGCTATAGAATGATGGACTCCAAATCATTACCACTACTATAGGAGCAATTTTCTGACTTACAAACCAATTTAAGTGACATTTATTATCCTGAAACAGTTGTGGCCCTGCAGCACCTGGAGGCTTTTCTGTGCCAGCATGTTAGCAGCACTCATGCACATCATGGCTGATGCACCAAAGAAATCCAAGAGGACAGAAAGGAGGAAAGAAAGTAAGAAACCTGTCACTATCTGGTGTTGGGAGGCAACTCTGTGAAAAAAAAACTATCAAAATTCAGTTGTGGGACTTTAACACAGTCCTCTTGTCTCTGAATGCTCTAGACAGGAAGACCGACACCATGGCTGTGTCTCAATCAGAGCACTAACACTACTTCACGCACTATATTTAGGTGCGTAGTGTGTTCACACTGGCATTTAAGGAAAAAACTCAAAGCACTGAAAGTACCCGGATGCTGCCCTAAAATTGGCCAACAATCTAGTGTGAACTATGGACACCTCGAACACTAAACAGACGCCATCTTGCTGACGGAGCGGAAAAGGAAATGCTGGACTTTCAAAATAATGGCAGCAAACAATACGGCGGTGGAGGCTAATTTGTATAGACGTGAGTATGAAGTTGTTTCGTTACGGTATACCGCAGCCCCATGGTGCGCTGGAATCAGTGCATTATGGGTAAGTGCTGTCTCAAATGGAATACTGGACGTTTGCCACTTACCAGTAGTGACGGTAATTCACATATTATTTTGTCAAAATTATTATTTTGTGTCCCCTACACGGCTAAAACTTGCTAACATTTAGGCTACGTGTGCTAACTGTTCTGGGTCGGTTACCACAGTCTCAAACAATTGGTCGGTTATGTAACAAGCTGCAGTATAAATGAGAACCGTAACTACATAACGTCATACTCACGTCTATACAAATTAGCCTCCGCTGCCGTATTGTTAGCCTCCATTATTTTGAAAGTCCAGCATTTACTTTTCCGCTCCGTCTTCAAGATGGCGTCGGTTTAGTACGCGAGGTGCCCATCATTTAGCATCCGGGTACTTTCGGTGCACTGACTTTTTTCCTTTTTCCTAAGCTAGTTTTAAGACATGTTGCGGAGCTATGATTTTATGTTCTGTAAAACCAAACAGCTGAGTGTGCACCTCTGCATCAGTAGTATTAATATCCACATCCTGAAATGTACTAATAACATAAAAACTTTAACTCATTGAAGCTTTCTCCTTAACTCACTGAGCACTCGGAGCTGGGCGCTGCTTTTTGCTTTTCCAGATGTAAACTCCACCACGCCGCTCATGTCCGGGAAGGTTTGCCTGAGGGTCAGCCTGTGGACTGTCCCCATCTTCTCCAGGCGAATCCGAGAGCTCGGCTGCAAGGCCTCCCCATTCAGACTCCACACGGGGGATTTGAGAACGGGGACTGAGACCTCGCACTCAAAGCAGGCTTCATCTGGGGCCATGACCTCCACGTCTTTCAGCTCTCGCACCATTAACAAAGACTGGCCTGCAGTAAGAGCACGAGAGAGCGAGGAAGATGCTGGATTAATGAGAATATGACATGTTTTATTCTTTTAGAAACTTTCCACCTCTGTGAGTGAGAGACAATACGATCAAAGGAAAACCAGAGAAAGAGGATCAAACACTGAATGATAAAGAAAGAGGGGAAAACAAATATCTGGCAAATGCTGAGGTGATAAAGTCTCTCACCCTCCACTGCCAGGTTGGCAGAGCATGTGTAGTCTCCAACCTGCACGCTGTAGGTGCCCTCATCCTCTACTGCCACCTGCTGGATAATCAGTTTACGATAACAGCCCTCACTGCAGATCTCAAAGCGTTCAGAGGGCAGGATGACGTTGCTGCCTTTGTACCAGCGAATGCTGCATCGGGGGTTAGACACTGTGCAGTCCAGGATCACACGGCTCTTCTCCAGGGCGCTTTTATCCTGCAGAGGCTTCACGATGTTCACAGGAAGCTCTGACAAGCAGGAGAAGTTAGATGTAGAAAGGAATGACAGGAAAGAACTGTAACTGTAACTAACTTAGTGGTGTCAGTGTGCCTGTTTTAGACAACTTTGAATAAAGTTTTGACTCAGTAGAAAGTGTTTTAACATTCGTTTAGAAAAAACAAACACAATCTAGAAATGTGTGAGCAGTACATTAAAAATAAGCTGAGGGGAGAAACAAATAAAACACAAGTAAAACAGCAGTTCTGGAAGATGATTTCACCTTATACGTGAAGGTGTCACAATAAAAGTAGCATCATTCATTGATTCATCAGTTATCGTCCTTTCACACAGCCAGCCACAGACACTGGTTCCAAATACATTTGTTTAACCAGACGCTTATTTAGGAACCTGCTAAACTAGCTTTCAAAAGGAAAAAATCTGTATTTAACCTCACTGACCTTAATCCCATTCGCAGATAAAAGTAAACGTTTAAAATGACAGATGGTTGTATTACTTCTTGTTTCAATAAGTTTAATGTGAGAGTTTTAGATAGAAAATAGGGAATACTGTGACCATTAAAAAGCCAACAAAACAAAACTAGAGCTGGATGTGTCGTTCCATCGTGTTCCAGCTGCTGGACAACAGAAGAAGAAGCAGTGTTACTTCCCCTGCGTGGGTCTTCACCACATAAAGCCTATAGGTTAACAGGTCACCCACTGAAAAGTTTCAGATCAGAAGTGGATCAAACACTGGACTAATCTAGTTTGAATAAAACCCGGATGACCCCGCCCGATGTCAGCTGGGATTAGCTCCAGCGACCCCGTTCAGGGAATAAGCGGTAGAAAATAGATAGATGGATAAAACCCGGATGTAGCTGCAAGTGTAATGTTGCCTGGCAACCATTTGGCAGGCTAAATGTGGTAAAGCTTGTGTTGCCATCCTAATATCTTATGAACTCACTTGTTTATCTAAATATTTCACTTTTATTTTGAGAAATTGTGTTTTAATGGAGACTTAATCAAGTTTGATGAAAAAACTCTTCATGATAATGTTCATAATGTAAAGTTTGCCCAGTTTGGTTCTGTTAAACAATTAGTGTACAGCCTGGACAGGTGGCAAGTCCATCATCACCACCTCACACTCACTCATAGGGAGGAATTAACAGTTAACCTAGCATATATGGTTGTAACAGTGGGAAGATCCGGAGAACCCTCACAAACATGAGCAGAACATGCAAACTCCTTTAGATGTTATAATGTGTGTGTGTTCCTTTCCTTACTTAAATAAATATGTGTCTGATGAATCAACATGTACGCATGCATAAACACATTTGATCCTGATGTTGCCAGAGGAAATTCACATCATTGGATTAGTTACATAAAAAACATTTTGGTGGCTTTTACAATCACCAGATCTTATTGGCCTGGTGTGTGTTGGAGCCTCTGTAATGTGTTTTAGAAGTAGGCAGGAAGTAAAACATCTTCCTCCACCTCTTCTCTATTCCAGTTATTCCCCAGTGTAGCAAAGGAGCGAAAAGGACTATAAATAAGATATAATAATAATAACATTGTTAACCATTATTTTCTAACCATCTGAGGGGGGGGTTATCTGAATACCTTCCACTTCCAGGTAAGCTACAGATTGAACATGTCTGGCAACAAACTTGATCACTCCAGAGTCCTCTGGTCGCACATTGCACATGAGCAGGAAATGTTTCGTCCCTGGAATGACACAAGATAAGAAATACCAAACAATGATTGGCTCAGATCTACGAGCTAAATAGATTTTCCTTTAGTTTATCTATATTATCTACAGATCTTTTTGTTTGACTGGTTATTTATAGACATTTAAAACATTGAAAACTCATCATGTTTTTGAACCGACCTTCCTGGCGGATCTTGACCGTGCTGGTGGGCTGGATCTCCTCCCCGTTTTTGTACCATTCACCTGGCACGTCCTCCACAGAGATCTCACAAACAAACACAGCATTCTGATCCTCCTGGATGTCCAGGTCTTCAAGGCCCTGAAGGACCAGTAGATCCCGCTCTACAGAAAATATAAAGACTTAATACTTTGTTTAAAGATCTCATTTTAAAAGAGGAAGTCAGTGATTTAAGGCCACATAAACTTGGTACTGTAGTTATTTCTACATGTAGACAGGTGGCAGTGTTGTGCTTTATGAGCCTCAAAAGTGGCTCTACAGTTTTAGCTCCTGGAGATAAAGTAAGGTTGTTCAGTACAGCACATTTTACATACCAGTCGGTTATACAGCTGCATGATAACATTGTTATCATTAACCTAATAACACTTTTTGCACTGTTTGTCTATTTAGTAAAATGTGGGGTGATGCATATATATTTATAGCCCTTTAAGCTAAAAAAAAACTTTATTGTACGAAGCTATGAGCCCATTCTGATAATGGGCTTCTCTGAAGCAGCATTTTTAAGCTGCATACATGCTGATACCAACATGTGATACATGGAAGTTGTTTTGTTTTTACTTTGGTAGTAATAAATTATTTTTATGAAACTTTCTTTACATTTTTACATTTCCTGACAAAGCACAGGTGATTAAAATGACCTAAAGTGAAGACAGACATGCCTAATTTGACATATCAAATCACTTTTCTACGACATGTAAAAAGGTTTAAAGTTAGAAAGGTAGCAGCTAGCATGCTAACCAGCTATCCTGGCTACGCTGTATAGCAACAGAACTTCCTATTTCTAGAGCCAATAATGAATCAATGTAGCCTTCAGTCTGTCCATCCAGTTTAAGAGATTAAAAATATATAAGTATTGGTTAGCTAGAAATGTTGCCTACTCAAAACTGTGCAATAAGCAAATAACCAATAATAAAAATAGACAAACCAGTGTATTGATTTGAATGTGACTGTGGCAGACTGGTGAAAACTGACCAGTCCAATGATTTATAACTGTACAGGTTTTTCTCACCTGCATAAATCATGAAATGGCATCACTTCTAAAACAAAAACACTTGATTTGTGAGTTGCAGTGTTTAAAACGCTTACCATAGACCTCCACAGCACAGGATGTGGAAACATCTCCAGCATCACATGTGTAAATGCCCGAATCAGTGACGTGGCATTTCATGATCTGAAGAAACCGTTTCCTTCCCATTGCATAAATGCGCAAGTCTTTGTTTGGCTTCACCTCAACCCCATCCTGAAAACAATATGTGTATAGATAGATTTTAAACATCAGCTAATTCAGTTCCAATACTCCTGTTCATTAATTCCCCCGGATCTGCTGTTTAACAGATTATTAATTATGCACCGCCGCCTTTCCCTCACTCACAGAGTTATTTAATAAGCAGAATATTTTGGTAGCATTTCTATAATAAGAACAAAAAGGCACTGTTAGAGATTGTTTTGGTTTTTTATTTATGTGTTCATTATTTCACATAGAAAACAACAACACGTCTTACCTTCATCCATTTCACATCAACATTGTGTCTTGACAGTTCACATTCAATCGAGATTATTGACCCATCTGGGAATTTCTGATCCTCCAGTTTCCTGAAAATAGACACTGGAGGCTCTGGGAAAGAAAAAAGGTGACATGGTTTAACAATCCAAACCTCTTCTTGCATATCTGCTGACTTAGAAAGGTAACGTGTACGGACTAATGTGCTGACATTTTTATCCAATTGTCATCCTTTGCATTTCATCCCCAGCTCAAAGGGATGATGCATACTGAGTGAGGAGGCATGAAGCGGATTATTTTATAAGAAGAGGTTAAACTAGCACCTGCCTGAAAACACTGAGCACAATCGTTGCATCTCATTGGATCTCTCAAGGCTATTTTATGTTTGTAATGTGAGCCCAGAAAACAGTAGCAGAACTGCAACTGCTTCCTACCATGCCTGCACCGGTCCAAATTGAATAGATCACTTCAGGCATCAGGCTTTCTTTTCCACTTTATCTTTTTCTATCCTCAATCTTATTTGTTAAGCTTTGCTGCAGGCAGATTGTCCAGGAAAGACTTTTATTCACTCACCCTTCACAACAAGCCTTGCAGACGTCTTCTGGTTCTCCACAGAGAACACAAAGGTGCCAGTGTCTTCTATAGAGAGGTTAGAAATGGTGAGGCTGTGAACTTGGCCTTTGGCGCTCATACGGAAGTGATTTGTCGGCTTAAGCTGGATTCCGTTTCTGTTCCAGGTGCCTGGGACGTTGGGATGGGAGAGCTCCACCTCAAAGGAAGCGGTTTCTCTCTCAGTGGTTTTAATGTCGATCAGGCCTCTCTTAATGGTGACTTTTCGAGCTGCAGCACAATAAATACAAAAAACCCATTTGCACATGTGCAAGAACAAACTCATAAGTGAGACTTTCCTCTCCAGTGTAGCACTGAGTAAAAGATGGCAGCCATTTTTATTTACAAAGCGTGCTTGGAATCGGCTCTGTACATGGAGGTTAAACAACACAGGCTGGCACACATTAACAAGCTGATTTTAGCCGTTTGAGCCCTGGCTGTACATTAAAGCTACCTCTGAAACTGCCAGAAACTTTCACCTATTCTTACACAGATGAGCATTCCCATGGGGGAAAAAAAAGTTGTGTTTATTTTGGAGACCTGATGACAACAACCTTAGTTTTGAAGGCCAGGGTGTAAATTTAGATGCAATAAGAGGAGATCTAAATTCATAGGAGGTGCCAACAGCATCCCAAAGGCCTGACTTTCCCCTATCCGCCCACACAAGTGTTGAAAGAACAGCCTTTAATTCAACCCCTCACATGTGGATCACAGGATTTAGAAACACAGCTACAAAGAAAACACAGATAAATACATCTTAATCAGTACAAGATGTGAGTTTTACAAGGCGCCATGCTTGTTACTTTTATGTAATCAAAGTGGCTCCTGCTCTTTTGGATAGGCAGCACATACAGCAACATACGCTGCTTATGAGGACAGCCAGAAGCCTGACGTGGACAAATCCTCAGCTCTTGTCTTGTCTCTCTGTTAGCTCAAGCTGCCGGCACATCACCTGTTGGTTACCATCATATCCCAGTACAAGTCCTGCCCTTCTCCCCAATCACTCAAATTACTCCTGCTCAGTTAATTGACATTTGTCCTCACAATAGGCAGCGACGGTGGGCATGCAACAGTGTCGGTAACAGTGGTAAACAAACAACAACAGGGCATAGTGAGAACACATGGACACTCACACTCCACCGTGAGCTGGGCTTGCGTGCGGTCATGGAGGGTCTCGCAGCTGTAGGTACCCCGGTCAGACACGACCAGTTTGTGGATGGTCAGGCTGTGTTCTCGGCCCTTGTGCCTCGGGGTGTATTTGGCGCAGGAGTGGATCAGCACCCCTTGCCTCATCCACTGCACCTCTCCTGCATCCACACTCACCTCCACCTCTAGAGTTGCTTCGTTGTACTCTTCAGCCACAATCGGTGCCATTTTCTTGGTGAACAGCACCTGTTGCTCTGAAAAAAAGAATTTTAGGGATGATTCAGTAGCAGCATCTATAATTTATGCATGTAAAGAAAGACAACATAGAAAACAGCTCAAGATCAAATGTAAAAAACAGAGTTAAAACTGCCCCTGCAGCAGGACACTGCATTGTCTTAATATAATAAAAAGTGACCATCGTTTCTATTGATAAAAGGCAAATATTTAAACTCATATCTACTTTGACGCCACTCATTGTGGAAATGATGATAATAAATATTCTAACTGCTGTGATTCATCCAGACACATTTTATTAGCACATAGCGCTACAGAAACTCACCTTGAACCTGAAGCTCTGCCTCTGATAACACCCCCTCTGCATCTGCTGTCACTCTGCAGCCATCTGAAACCATGCAGTTGTTGATGCAGAGCATGTGGCATAATCCGTTGCTGGAAATGACCGTGCGCTCGTTCAAAGCAACTTGCTTGCCATTTAAGAGCCAAACCAGCTTAGCGTCCGCTGGTGAAACCATACATTTAAATGCTGCATCTTCCCCCTCTCGGACGGTGATGTTGCGAAGCTCTGCTATGAACTCGATGACGCGGGGGACTGAAAGACATTTGGCTCAGTTAGAGGTTTTTTTAGTGGAAAAGGATATTTTTTTCTACCCAACCTGTTAAAAGGTGGAGGATGAAGTGACTTACTCTCTATAGCGACAGTTCCAGATGTCCTGTCATCTGTGGATTCACAGGCATATTCACCAGCATCTTCCTCCATTAGCTGATGGATAGTAAGGCTTCGCTCTCGGCCGTGAGCCCGTATTGTGTAGCGACGGCTCATAGAGACGTCCTGGCCATTTTTTAGCCACTGCACATCTCCTTTGGGCTTGTTGACCTCACATTGTAAAGTAAGGCTTTTACCCATCAGAGACACCAGATTCTCCAGCCGTCTTGTAAATTTTACTTTCATTTCTGAAAACGAAACACAATTTCAGAAAGGTCCAGTCTAAAAAACATCTAGTGCTGACTTGGGAAATCGGTCTTCTTCTTACCTTTGACTAAAAGACTGAAATGCATTTCATCTGTGCTTATGTCACAGACGTATCCTCCAGAATCGGACAGCTGAACAGGATTAATGGTGAGCTTGTGAGCATTACCCTCACTGGAGATATGAATGTTGTCCTTATTCAATAGCTGGCCATCTTTCAGCCAACGGGCATTCGCTCTTTCATGGCTCACAAAGGCATACAGTGTGGCACTCTCATTTTCATACGCTGAAATGGTATTTCCTGAATCTTTATTCACAAACTTCGCTGGTGGCTCTGAGAAAAAGGTGAGTGATCAACAAGTTCTTTAGAAGTCGTATTAACCACACTCAAACTTATTTCTGAGCATTTAATCTCACCTTGCACCTCCACAATTGTAACCAACTTGTCATCTGTGGCATCGCAGATGTATTCTCCAGAGTCTGATGGTTTAAGTCCAGATAGCACTAGCCTCCTCGCAACACCCTCGCTGTCCATTTTAATCCGACTGCTTGGTTGCAGTATCTTTCCATTGCACAGCCACTTGACGACTGCATTTGGACGAGACACTTCACACCCCAAGATCAGGTCGTCTCCTGCTACCAGTATGTGATGCTCTGGATTGCCTGAGTTTCCAATGATCTGCACAGGCGGCTCTTCACATAAACAGTGACATTAATCATTCTTCTAGAAGGTTGAAAATAAAGACAGAACTGTTTCTGAAACTGTAGCTACCTTTAACAATGATATTAAAGACCATCCTATCGTCCACGGCATCGCAGGTATACTCCCCTGAATCTTCCAGTCCAGCATTTAGGACAACCAGTGATCGGAAGACGCCTTGTTCTTCGCAACAGTATCGCACCGTGTCGTCAATCAGCTGATTGTCTTTGAACCAGCAGACTGAGACGTTCGCTCTCGACAGTTCACACACTAGAATAATATCATCTGACACTAAGAACTGTTTTTCTGTCTTCGCATCGGATTTTCCCATAATTCTTACAGGCAGCTCTGTGAAGACACGGGAAGAGAAAAATGTTTTGCTCATAACCGAAGCCGCTCGAATAAAACAAATCAAAACATTTTGTCTTCTTACACACTCAAAGTAATGTTGGATAGCAAAACTTCAGCATAACACATGACACTCTATAGAAACAAAACAGTTGTAATGCCACCCAATCCATTTCTGTCCTCCTCTGGGATCTGTTTGCAAAGTGAAGAGCCTAAGCCAGGGTTATCCCTGCAGGTTTTCCATGTTTCCCTGCTTCAACACACCTGCTTCACATTAAATAGATCCAAAGCTCTGCTCAGGGATTCATTTATTTGAATCAGGTGTGTTGAAATGGGGAGATTTCAAAAACCTGCAGGACTCTCTCTCTCTGCAGTGAATGAATGAAGGAAAAGTCCTAAATCTTAGTCCTAAACCAGGCTGGTTCCGTGCTGGTTCAGAGCCAGAGCCAGATTAGGCACCGGTTCTTTGGTTTTCAACCGCCTAAGCACCCGCTCCTGGTTCTCAAAACTGGTTCAATCCAGGCACCAACTCTGTGCTGGGCCAGAGTGGAGAACCGGGTCACGCAGCTGGGGGCGGGGCTACCTGGCCAAAATAATAGTGTCCCATATATTTTACTACTGGCACTACACTAAAACTACAATACTGCCCCATGTTTGTTTGCAGCTTGGATAGGCTCCTGAAAAGCGTCTTTTGGCAGCGGACGATTTAAAATATTAATGATTATTTTATTTTATTAACTTTGGGGCACAGTCACAAGCATTTGAAAATAAGTAAGTGAGCTTACCTTGGACTATCACGGTGAAATCCATCACATCGTCTTTTGCATCACAAACATACTGCCCAGCATCCTGTAATGTTACAGAGTGAATGGTTAACTGGCGCATTATGGCATCCTCAAGAATCGTGGTGTTTCTGGAGTCTTCCACTTCTTCCCCGTTTTTCTTCCAGGTGACTTCAGCGTTGGGTCTGGAAACCTCACAGTCCAGAACCAAAGTCTCTCCAGCCACTTTTTCTACCCTGCTCGCCGTCTTTCGGGGTCGTATGAAGCGAACCGGTGGCTCTGTTTATTGAAATAATTTCTCGTTAGAATAAAGATGAAGACCACACCACATTCAGATGCAAAGAAAACTATTTACCTGCTATGTTTACAAAAAATGTCATGGAGTCGTCTGCTGTGTCACACACATATTCAGCTGAATCTTTGACAGTAGTTTTAGGTATAATGAGTCTCCTGTAGACACCATCCACCTCAAGAATGAGGTTTTCATTCTCCTCCACCTCCAGTCCGTCTCGGTACCAGCGCACCGCCGCATTGGGCCGTGAGATCTCACAGCTCAGAACCATCCTCTCGGAGGTCTGCTGACACAGCTCCATCTGTGACTGGCTTGGGGATATAATTTGCACTGGAGGTTCTGGAAGTGGATACAAGACCCAGATTATGCATACCAGTAACTTTGTGTGTTGAAGTATAGAGTGTATACAAAGATATGAAATTAGATTTGTTTAAAAAATTCCAAGCAAAACTTTTTAAGACTCAAGCAAAATAAATGATCCCAAAATCAAAAATGATCAATCTTCATGAAAACTATTAGGCTTTTATTTAGTTACATTCAGTAGTTTTGTTTGCAGTTTCTTCGTCCTCTTTCTCTCTTCTCCCTCTTTTGGTTGCAGTTCACAGTTTTTGGTTTTGATTCTTGATTGTTTGGTTTAATTTCTGACACAAACCTTTCAGGGGCGGGGCTCTTTCAGGGGCACAATCTGATTGGCTACAGAGTTTTTGAGTGACACAGCTGTAGCCTGGAAGTCATTTAACACCTTGTATATGTAGCAGACTTCGGCAATTCTTTACTACAGCAACTTTAAAGTGGGATTTTATTTTCTTTGAGAATTAAGGTAAGCATTTGTCATTGTGTGTTGTTTAAAGGAGTACAGTAGTTATAGTAAACTAAAGATAAGTGACATTAACTTTGTTCTGTCCTCACAAAATGTGAAGCTGGCTAGATGCTTAGCTTGCTCTCCAGACAGTGAACAGTCAATGGATTAACTTCATGATCTTTATTCCACAAGATTCTGTAAAACTTAAGGAGGCAGAAAATTACAACACAGTGACAAATGCTTACCTTAATTCTTGAAGAAGTTAAAATCCCACTTTAAAGCTGCTGTAGTAAAGAATTGGCAAAGTCTGCTACATATACAAGGGGTTAAACAACTTCCAGCTACAGCTGAGTCACTCAAAAACTCTGCAGCCAATCAGAATGTGCCCCCGAATAAGCCCCGCCCTTGAAAGGTTTGTGTCAGAAATTAAACCAAAAACTGTGAACTGCAACCAAAAAAGAGAGAAGAGAGAAAGAGGACGAGGAAACTGCAAACAAAACTATTGAATGTAACTAAATAAAAGCCTAATAGTTTTCATGATGGTTGATAATTTTTGATTTTGAGATCATTTATTATACTTGAGTTTTAGAAAGTTTTGCTTGAAATTTTTTAAACAAATCTAATTCCATACAAAGACGAGCACGGAGTGTCTGACATGACCTGCAGTAAGATGCTGTGAACTTATGATTGTGGTGTTGGTGAAGGCATTGCTGAGTCTTCATTACTCGATGTTTGGGGGTATAACAATATAAAATAGTTCAATGACCAGCTGATAGTGTCTCATACATTTATCGCATTTATAAATCACATCAATTTAGGATGCAGGCAAATGATTCTGCATTGAATTAAATATATTATACTGTGATCAAACTTGTGATTTACACCCTGGTTTAATGAAAACCCCCTCCCCCATCATCTTTTTGAGACTGCAGACGTCGGTCAGGTGTGTGAAATAAAAAGAAAAGAAATAGCAACAATCAATCTTATTTTCTCCTGCTTCTGCTTTCCAGTCCTCTAACTTGGAAGTATAACTTGTGTCATGGCAGTTTAGTTTGTTTTTGTTTTGTTTAAAGCAACTCTGAAACCTTTTGTATTTATGCCATGTGCCATATTCAGCTCAATCTCATCAGTAATGCATGGACTGATATTTGCACTTCTTAATAAATCTCTCTTCACTATGACAATGAATTCAACTCGACCATGCAGAGATAAACTTATGGTATTGTGGGTTTGCAGCTTTGTAGCAGAGGTCTAAAGTATATGACTCATAACTCAGAGATCCATGGCTTTTTGCTTGAAGATCAAACAATCACCATGATTGCATTTGACAGGATGCTGCTCAGCATGTAACACTATTATAACCTTCACTTTGTTTGCACAGCTTTAGCACTTTTGTCTTGGATAAGACCATTCAGAACTAGTCAGATGACGGCAGTTTTGTATTATCAGGGTTTTTTTTTTACCTGTAATAGTAAGGTGAAAAAATATTGAATCATCTGCCGTATCACAGACGTATTCTCCAGAATCTTCCACTCCACTACAAAGAATCTTGAGTCGTCGATAAGGGCCTTCGACTTTGAGCTTGATGTTCTCGCTCTCCTGAAGTTTTTGGCCATCTTTAAACCAGCTGACAGCCCCGTTTGGCCGGGAAAGCTCACAGCTCAGAATAATTTCCTCTGGGACGTGACGGTCGAGGTGGACATCCTCTTTGGGGTGGACTATCATTACAGGAGGTTCTTTGGAGTCAGAATAAAACACTGAAACATCAGTTCTACATTCACATCAATGTTAAGAGATGTTTTAGCTAGTTTTAGGAGGATCTTTTATTACCTCTTATGTTAACCTTGAAGATTAAGATGTTGTCTCCTGCGCGGCAGGTGTACGTGCCAGAATCAGACAACTGGGCTGAGTGTAAAGTCAGACTTCTTTTGGTATCCTCAGCTTGCATTGTGACGTTACTGCTCGGATGTGTTTCTGTCCCATCTTTGTACCACTGGACAACACCGTCAGCCCTTGATACTTCACATGACAAAACAAGTTTCTCTTTCTCAACAACACTCTGATAAAGGTCCTTCTCTGGGACATCGGTAAATGTTACTGGTGGGGCTGTGTAAAACATATAAAGAAAAAAAACACAAGTTGTTGCTTTAGGGTGGACATCATTATTAGTGCTCACGCATGCAGCAGCTGTAAGGTCAGATTTACACAGCTAGAACATGCCGATTGAGATAACAGCTCATCGCTCATCATCAGTGGATGTTAATCCTGCTTTAAAGCAAAGTGAAAACATGATGTGAAGCAGTGCACTCATGTAGTGCTTTCACCGTGGGTTTGGTTAGGAAAAATAAACTACATGCTACTTTCTAAGGATGCTAATCTCAGCAGCACTGACATGAAAAGCAGTAATGAAATTAGAACATTTAGAAAAAATACATTAGGATGAAAATGATGATGATCAGGATTTGCTTCATCAAATATTAAAGGCCATGAAGGTTTGCACAAGTGAAAAGTGTGAAGATTTTGCCAAGAAGAAAGCTTAGAGAGTCACCTTTCACTTCCTCACAGAACCCGTTGAAATCTGACTCATCATCAGCTTTACAACCATACACCCCAGAGTGGGCAGATGTGGCCGACTTCATGACCAGTGTCCCCTTATTGTTCTCTGATTCGATCTTTATACTCGATTCTGGCAAGAGATCTATTCCTTCCTCATACCAGCAGGTCTGGATGGCTGGGTCTGAGAGCTCACAGTGCAGTTTGATCAGGCTGCCTGCTTCAACAGACTCGCTCCTCTCAGCCTCTGGAACAGCTGAGAATCAAACCCACGCCATAGATGTATTCCAGTTCATTGCAAAGCATCCAGAAAGTAATCAGAAATGTTCTGGTATGTGCTAAGTTACACACTTGGGTTTACTTGGTCAAGGGTGAAGTTTGTCAAAACACAAACAAAACAATGTTAAAGTAGTGCTAGTAGGTAGTGTAGCCGCCTAAAAATGATCACAAACATGTAAGTATGAAGGTTCCTACTCACAATGTTACTAAAGGACAAACTTTAGAATTTATTTGCTCGGGTTTCCAGTAAACAGAGCTGAATGCCTCATCTGTTAGCTAGATACTAACGTAGCCTAGCTAATGTTTGGTGCTGATAAGCATAACAGTTATCCCCAGTTACACAAAGAAGCTGATACAGGAAAATGTGAACTTATTTTATAGGTTTTGGCCTCTCAATTTCAAGGTAACAAAGTATTTTGTAGATAAAACGGCAGAGGTGAACAAAAAGAGAACAAATTTCAGTTGTGAAGCTTTCCTGAAACAAGGCTGGAATCTTCTGGAGACAGAGACATCTGTCACATCATATTTAGCTCAGGCCCTGTTTACATCCATTTAAAACAACCATTACAGACCGCCATGTTCTATTTGTCCCTGCTTTCTGCGCAACATTTATGCCGTTATGCCGATCCCACACACCAGATTACAGATGCCTCCTTATACAGCCGATAAGACATGGCAGAGGAGTCACCAGTCTGATGAAAATCTCATGCACATGTGATGTATCAGTACTGCACAGGTAGTTATTCAGTTATTGTGCAACCGCTTTATTGTTTCCTCAAATATACAAAGTGAAAGGCTTTGGGTGAAAACGTCATGTAAACAGGGCCGAAGAGCTTCTGTAGAAATTAAAGGTATTTAGTGAATTTGGTGCTGTTTTGTCTCCTGCATGCTTCTCAAACACAATCTGTAGAAATAAAAAGCTGTTTTCAGCCTGGAAAAAGCTTCTGTTTCATTCTAACGACATGAATGATTAAGCTACAAATCATCCAGTTTGATCAAATCTGAGTACAAAGAATGTCTTCATCAGACTATTAGGACCTTTTGATTTAGTTCATTTTTTTAACTATGTTAAAGTGTTGTAATCTAAGTAGTCTAGTAGCCAGGCATTAATTAAAGTTAGTAATTATGAAGAAACTCAAAATACTTGGATCACCTGCAACATCCACCTTGAATTCTATATGGTCATCTGCAGCCTCGCAGCTGTACACGCCCGAGTGTCTGACTTGTGCTGATTTTATGACCAGCGCTCTCAGGTTTTCATTGCTTTGGATTTGGTATTCACTGGTTGGAGGAAGCTGATCTCCATCTTTGTGCCAATAGACTTGTGCAGTTTGTTCTGAGACTTCACACTGCAGCTTAACCGGACAGCCGGCTTCCACAAATTTGTTTCTTGCTAGCTCTGGTAGCGAGGAAAACCTCACAGGAGTAGCTGGGGGCATTTGAAAAACACTTTTGTTACTCTGACAGAATATCATCTGATCTGATCTGTTGTCCTGTTTATCAGTTTACTACCTGAGGAACTTAAGTAACTGGTGAATTGTTCAAAATCTCAAACAGATATAATAAATGAGAAACAAATTAAAATGTAGAGAAGTGAATATAAGAAAGTCACCTTCAACGTCCACATGGAATGTCACAACATCATTATCGAAGCTACAGCTGTAGAGGCCAGAGTCAGACGCCTTAGCTGAATGAATCATTAACTTTCTGAGGCGGCCATCTCGTCTCATATCGAGGCCCGTTTTGCAAAAAAGCTCCTCAGCATCTTTAAACCAGGAAACTTGAGTGGCAGGGTCTGAGACCTCACACTGAAGGATAATTGGGCAACCTATTCTAATCATCCTGTACTTTTCTGACAGTGGGACTGCCATGATCTGTGGGGATCGGCCTAAGAGAGGAGAATAACAAGGGGATGCATAAGATGAGGGGAATTCACCAGCAGTTAACACACAATCAGGCCGCTCTCTTTCTCATAATCATTCAGAGCAGATCACATTTGTTACCAGAGAAGAAGACAAATGTATAAGTGGACATAAGAAGAAAGCAAGGTTAGTTATAAATCACCTTTTATGTCCACCTTAAAGCTGATGGTGTCATCTGAGGTCGAACATTGGTATACACCAGCATGTATGGTTTCAGCTGAGGGGATGATTAAGGTTCTTTTCAGACCATGTGACTGCATTTCCACATTTTTCTGAGGCAGGAGTTTGATCCCGTCCCTATACCAGTCGACATGAGCAGAGGGCTCATGGGTGAGCTCACAGCTGAGGACAAGAGGACGGCCTTCTTGAACGGACTTCTTCTTGTCCTCCTCTTGCAGCTCTGAGAACTTCACGGGTGGTGCTACATTGCAAAGAGAGTGTCTTATTACACGTTGAGACTAATTTATAGAAGCAATTTGCACCTTAATTCAGTCAACACAGCAAGCAGGAGATGAATATCCCCCCAAACGGTGCGTTAGATAAAACAGCAAGCAATGACACAGCCGAGGACGTGACAAACACTGTTTAGAAGAAGGACACTGAAGAGTTCTCATGTGACGTCACAGCACAGCTAAGACACAAACAATGCAGTTTATGGTACAGAAAGTATTTAGTGCCATTAATGACTGTAAGACAGACAGTACTTGTGCTCTCAGTATTGTAAAGTGGCATTTTCAGCAGTATTATTAGAGTTCAATAAATTAAATGACACAAAATATTCTTTATTAAAGCTTCATTCAGTTTAGTTATTACCAGGGTTTCATAATCAGGTGTGAGAGGGTCTAGATTTTAGGGAACTAACACAAGAGCTCCTGTTTATAAGAGAAATTAATTGTATTAAAGAGGCAAAGCAAGACAGCAACAATGCAATCGTGCTTTTGGGTATCACCTTTTACATCCACAGAGAACTGGATGTCATCATCCTTTGACTCACAGCGGTACACTCCGGTGTGAACTCGCTTGGCGGATGAGACTACTAGACTCCTTAAGTTCCCCTGTGACTGGATGTCTACTCCACTTTCAGGTAGGAGCTTGGTTCCATCCTTGTACCAACGCACTTGTCCCGTGGGGTCTGATAGCTCACATTGCAGAGCAATGGGGGAGCCGGCGATCACTGTCATTTTCTGCTTCGCCTCAGATAAACCGGCAAATGTCAGAGGAGGAGCTACAGGGTTGAATTTAACATAAAACTGATCAATGAAAAAACACTGTTATTGATAAATACTGGAAAGCACAGTCCAGTTAACTCACTACTTTGGAAGTAATGATTGATAAGGTTATTGCTGGCTGGCTGAGTACAGGATGACATTATTGTAATAAGTAGCAGACTACTTTATCTAAACTACACATTGATGCGTCCTTACAGTCTGAAAAACACCTGCATTAAATTCTTCTAAGGAAACACGTGGTCTTTATCAGGTCTCGCATAGCATAGCTGCACAAACTATCAGTTGTAAAGGCTGCTGATGGAGGGGTGGGGACTTGGACACTTTGCAGTCACTGACCATGAATTTATCTGGATGACTAAAGTACTTTGGAGCCAAATGTAAAGGCATAGCTGTCTGGCTGCAAAGGCATGGAGAGGATTGAATCATACAATCCAAATCCAAAATAACTGATTCCAAATACAGTAATAAATTACGAAGCGCCGCAGGGGACATGGGTGTGTTTTTTTGTCCTTTTGCGTGCCCTCCCAATACTTTTGAAATACTACACAAAAAGGAAATACAGCAAAGGTTGCTTATTAGGAAGAAATAAGACTTTGTGTCACACTTTGTCTGCACTGTTGATCGTGTCATTCATCAGCTGTTTGCTTGTCTGGCGGACCTGCAGCAATAAAACAGCTGATATCAACGATGTGTCACAGCCATCAGATACTGCTTCTAAAGAGGGCTGACAAAAGATGCAGATATATACTTATGTATATATATATATATATATATATATATATATATATATATATAATTATTTAATTCAGTTTTAAATGGACGGAGATTAGAATGTAT
>JBAMHV010000013.1:22443970-22457463 GCA_037177535.1 Pseudomugil gertrudae
ATTTAATTCAGTTTTAAATGGACGGAGATTAGAATGTATTTAATGCTTCATCAATGAATGGTATTAATTTAACTTTACAGTCTAAACACAAGCAGACACATCAGTAAAGCAGCAACCTCAAGGTTTGTACTTGTAATTAATCTATTAATGCACTACAATATACTTCCAAAACAGCCTTCACTGTGCGCTCTCTCCTGGACATAGGAATCAGTGCCTGTCAGACCATCCATTACTGCAACACCAAGCTCATTGCGAGTGAACACAAAAGGAAAAAAGTCACCCATGTCTGCTGGAAGGCTCCGTAGTAAATCATCATAGAGTGGCCGGAAAGAATCAAAGTTTGGCCCTGATCTGGTTAAAATATGGACTGTAACCATGCTGTGATGGCCCTTTGGAAACCCTAAAGATCTAAATAAACACTATAAATGAGACTAAATCCTCCACAACCTTGTGAGGAAGCTCTAATGGCTCTAAACTGAGTCGTGTACTTCATATTTCACATGATACTTCTCCTGACATGTTTTTGGTTACATACATTGTGATGTGTAATATTTTATGGAGTTTTGACCATTTAAGACCAGATAAAGACCAGATGACTATTTCTGTGTATTATTAACATGGAAAACCAAACAGTTAATAACTGAAGAGTGCAAATAAGAACCAATGTAAACAGATGTTGTTTGCTGTTAACCTTATAGTGCATAAAAACCATGACTAAATGGCAACCCAAGAAAGCATCTTGTTTCACCTTTAACATCCAGGTTAAACTGTATTGCATCATCAGTTGTCCTGCAGTTGTAAATCCCTGCATGAGACAGCACCGCTGACTGGAAAGCCAGTTTTCTCATGGAGCCCTCTGCCAGCATATCTTGGCCAGCTGCTTTATGTAGTTTTCTTCCATCCTTGAACCAAGTTACTTCAGCGTTAGGATCTGATATCTCACACTGTAGCACTATGGGTTCACCAACATCAACAGACTTGTTCCTCTCAGCTTCACAAAGTGTTGTAATTCTCACAGGCGCAGTTGGGATTGCTTGAGGTAACATCAAAAGACAGTTTTATCACTACTACTGACTACAACAAACAGGATTCCTTACAAACATCAAAGGACAAAATCTTAAATCAAGATTAGTCATGCCAAAAGAAAAGTAATGAAAATAAATGGCATAAATGTCTCCTAAGTTAGTAGTCATTTTAACCCGAAGTATCTTTGTTAGACTAACTATATAACAGGGCACTCGAGTTAAGATGTAAACTAATATATTTTCAGTTGTTTTTGGTCTATATTTTCCTTCCAGACCACCCAAGCTGAATTTTACTTTTACTGCTGGGGTAGATTTAGCAAGGATAAAAATCCGGTGAGTTAATGTAAAAATGTATAAAATGTCAAGGATTGCTAAAAGCAATCTTTCATTTTACACAATGTCAACATTGTGCCCGTCCAGTTTTTTTTCATAATGCTAACCGTTTAAATCTCCTTCAACAGCCACCTTATCTGCAGTGACTCTGTCACTCCAGTGACTGTCACATGTCCTTGACAGATAGACGTCCTCTGATCGGATGGTTGTTTGCTTGGTAAAGTAAAGCTCTGCATTTTCTGAGGATGAGCTCTGAGCATAGTTAACTCGGCTTTCCTCTTGGTCTTCTGCTGTCTCCGCTGAGTCCTGATGCTCAGCTTGATCTATTGTATCCTGACTGGAGCGACCCAGCGGCTCTGATGGATGAGATGCTCTTTGTCCTCCTGTGTGACAGGGGTTATCCAGACAAGACAAGTTCAGATGCTCTACTTGGGAATTTTCTAGCTCTTTCCTACCACTCAAGCCCAACGGTTCAAGGGACTCTGCATCAGCGAAATTAAAGACCTTCCCTGACAGAACAGTCGATGTCTGTGTGGGTCTGTTTGACCTCTCTGATTGGTTAGTTGCAGTCCACGAAGAGCCGCACGGCCTCACTGAGAGGACATTTTCCATTTGTGAAGAACCTAAAAGTTTTTCTGAAAGGGGACCACGGTGGTCCTCTGATAGGACAGTAGAAGTCTGTAAGCATTGAAAGGACTCTTCTGAGTCCTCAAATGGTTTCTCTGACTGAGGAGTTGCAGCTTTGGAGGGATCACAAAGCTTCTCTGGGCTGATTGTTGAACTCTGTGAAGTGTTAGTGTGGTGCTCTGATGTGGTGGCTGAAGTTTGGTGAGGGTCACCTAGCTCTGATTTCACAGGTGGGGTCTTTGCTGAGCTATGTGCCTGATCTGACTGAACGGTCAGTATCTTGAGAGTAGATTCCTCTGATTCGGCTGAGGTTTGTAAACGGTCATAACACTCATCTGTGAGTCCAGTTGTCTGCGGGGAACTTAAATGTTCTTCGGACATGACATCTGGAGGCTGTATGTAGTGAATAATTTCCTCACCTTGTACTTCTGTGGACTGCACAGTGTCATACGGTGTGTGAGTTTGCACTGTTTGCTTTATAGAGTGAAAGCACAGTGGAGTTTGGGCATTATTTATTTGCTGGTTGTCATCAAACTCCTTTAGCCGTATTGTTGAAATACAGTCAGTCATGAAATCATACGCTGCGTGAGAAGCTGGCATATGCCTGGCATGGTCTTCATGCGTGTCTCCTCCCATGTCAGCGAAGCTGCCAGAATCGCATTTTGATGACATCTGGATGGCCTGAACAGAATTAGCCTCTTCTGTGGACTTGTTCCTTTCTTGGTCAGAGGAGAGCCTTGGCGATGTAGCTATAAGCATTGTGGTGTACACAGAGAGAGGTTTTCAGTTGTTGGTGGTCTCAATACGTCTTCTCACAACAGAATTTACAGAAGTGTTGGTTAGCATGGAGTTATGGGAAATCCATTGCAAAGACAAACAAGAAGGTCGACCAGGATTGGTCTGAAAGTGAGGCCCAATATTTAACCCTACTTGTCTTACCATTAATCTGTGTACTAATGCCTTAAAACCTAAAAGGTACATTAACCAAATCCCTTAGGATAAGAGTTCATTGTCATTGCAACGGGGAGAGGTTCAGGGCAGCAATGTGAATGAGAAGATCTGAAGATGAATAAGACGTAAGATGGACATAAAGAGTAGCAAGTTATAAGCAAAGATGGCTGTTAAAATGAAGAATGAATCAACAGACACAACATAAAATGTTAGTGTGACCAGCAGCTACACATCTACAAAAACAACCACGTATGATTAAGAGCCAAAAAATCAGCAGTAAAATGACCTGAGACCAGGGATGACAATGTGATACAAAGCAATTTTCTAAAGGAAAAAAACAAAGCAAAAAGATTTACAGATGGCTCAGATGGTTGAGCTAACAGTGAAATACACCACTACTGTTAGTGGCATTTATGTGCTGGGTTAACATGGATGACTGATGTTGAAGTATCAAATCACCTTTGACATCCACAGTGAATTGGGCTGATGCATCAGCTACCTCACCAATCTCATCACCATAGTGACACTGCCCTGCTGTTCGGACAAAGCCAAAGAGAAAACAGTGAGCTGGATGAGAGCTTTACGAATGCAACTAAATTCTTTTAAATATGCTGGTATACACCTTTCATGTCCTCATTTAACTGTGCGTCACTGGGCGTATCGCAACCAAACCTGCTATCGTCTGACGCGTATTGCGACTGGAATGGCAAGATTTGGCTGCTGCTCTGGGATTCGCTGTCAACTTCCCTTTTTGGATATATCTGGGTTCCATCTTTGTACCAACAGGCTTTGGCAACGGGATCTGAAATCTCAAACTGCTGAACAATTTGGCAGTGTGCTTCAGCAGACCTGGTCTTCTCATCGGGGTCAAGCAGATTTGTTGGAGGCGACACTACAAACAATCATTGGGGGATAATTTCAGTGCACATCATCTGATATTTTAGGGGAAAAATCTAGTTTTAAAGAGAAACTGTGACAAATATGCAGGAAGAGCTCAAACATGAGTTAGTCAACTGCACATATAAGCACATTTGCAAAAGATCACCTTGATTTTTTACTAATAATTGGGCAACATCATCTGCTGTTGCACAGTAGTATGCTCCAGAGTTTGAAGGATGAGTTGGTTCAATAACAAGCGTCTCCTTGATGCGTCCCATTTCAAAAGGAGGCCCTCTATTAAAATAGGAGTCTGTCTCCTTCTGCCCTGACACCTGGAAAACAGGGTCTGAGGTTGCACGGGCGGCTTCAGGGGGATAGGTTGCTTCGAGTGACTGCATCTCCACAACCCCTGGTGAGGGCGACAATGGCAACGCTGGAGCTAAAGATGATGAGTCATTATATAACTGGACTGAACAGTTCAAATTTACACTCTGAAGAAAGGGATTACAGCTTCAGCTTCCCAAAACAGGAAACTAGCTCATATATATCTATAAATACTGAGTCAAGAGCAGCATTTCAAATATTTATAGTCATTTTGTGAGTGGGGATTAATTTTACTATGGATTAAGACAGTTTCACCATCACACAAAATACCACAAGATTTGCACATTTTAAGCATTAGTTGCGTGTAGCCTCCAAAAAGCTCTAAGAATAACTTTAAAAGTAAAACGATTTAGATTTAAGAAAGAAATCACCTTTTATATCCACTGTGAAGTGGATAGTGTCATCAACGGTTTCACAGCTGTATAGCCCTGAGTGCAAGAGCTCAGCAGATGGTATAATAAGCCTGCTCGATGTCCCAGTACTCTGTATTTCCCAACCCTTCTGCAGGCAGAGTTTTTTACCATCTTTATACCAGCAGACGGGTACTGTGGAGTCTGCAACCTTAACTTCCAGCATCAAAGGTTTGCCCACTTCAAATGTATTGTCTCTCTCAGCGTCAAAGATAGGAGCATAGATCACTTCTAGAGCTAGTATTGGGAATTTAGGACAACTTAGGGCAGCGGAAATGAAAGCTTACAAATTGTAATTGCTGAGCAGGATAATAAAAGGGCTTTGGAGACTTTTAGGTTCGAAGAGAGCCACAGCAATCACAAAATGAGTGAATAGTCATTGCTGACACTTCTTTAAGGTTATGTACATGAAACAGTTCTTCAAACCACATAGTGGAAGCAGGGATTGTTAGTGGCACATAAAAAAGAGGGATTGGGTTATAATATAAGCGCTTAAGATAAGAAGTGTAAAGTCACCTTTAATCTCCACTTGAAACTCCACGATATCATCCTGTGTGTTGCATCTGTACAGACCAGAGTGGCACAGCTCCGCAGACTGAATAACTAATGTCCTTGTGTTGCCCACTGAGTGGATTTCTGTTCCAGGGCTTGAAACAAGTTGCGTTTCATCCTTAAACCAGCGTACTTGGGCCTCAGGATCCAACACCACACATTGAAGAACTATAGGGCAGCCGGCTTCGATCGACTTGGTCTTCATGTCTTCGGGGATAGCTGAGAACTTCACAGGTGGAGCTATAGATACGTTTAGATTTTTATGTAAACCTTAAATCAACCTCATGCCAGTCATTTAGATCATTATAATCCATTTACTGACAGATAAATTGCTTTCATGCTGTAGTCTTGTGAAAGATTAAAACTTAGCTGCACACTTAATTAGTGCCAAGAAGAGAGGCAACAGAGCGCCAGACAAACACACAAGAGTGTCATAAGAGTTAGCTGCTTTGCTGAGTATGGAGCTAGTTAATGTTTCACATGATGTAAGGTAAGCAAATCACCTTTGATGTCCACACTGAATGTGACGCTGTCACCCTTTGTCTTGCAGCAGTACAAGCCAGCGTGGGCAACCTCTGCTGACTGGACAACCACTTTCCTCACCAAGCCATCTGTTATAATATCTACTCCACTTTGAGGATAGAGTTTTGATCCATCTTTGTACCAGTACACCTGGGCAGAGGGATCTGAGAGCTCACATTGTAAAACAACTGGGCAGCCTGCTTGGATTGTTTTGTTCCTCTCAGCATCCGGAACAGCTGAAAACCTCACAGGTGGCGCTATGGGTATTTAAATATTGCAATGGATCATTAAGCTGTAAAACTTGTGGTTTCTTAAAAGAAGAACATTAATCTTTTTTATTGTTAGAAAACAGAAAGAAAAGTACATACGAGTGACAAAAATATGATTAGTTTCAGTGGAAAACACAACTGAAATACTCAAGCAACTCACCCTCCACTTCCACATTGAACCTGATGACATCGTCAATGGCATCACAGCAGTACACGCCTGAGTGGGAGAACTCGGCTGATTGGATGACGATTCGTCTCATGGTGCCTTCTGATTGGATATGAAGACCCTCAATCGTTTGTAGTTCAACTCCATTCTTGTACCAGTGCACCAGAGGCGCAGGGTCAGACAGCTCGCAGTAGAGCACGATGGGGTTCCCGATTTCAACAAATTTATTTCTGTCCATCTCAGACAGTGGTGAAAACTTTACCAGCGGGGCTGCAAATTTTATAAAGATTAAGGAATGAACAAAGAAAAATGTTTTACATGTGATCAAATGGACAGGAAACAAACCTTGAATATATAGTGCTGCAGAATCTCGGATGCCGTAAGCAATGAACGTAATCTCGGCTCCATTATCTGTATCACGTACTCCTCGAATGCGAAGAGATTGGTGTGTTCTTGACCGACGCATTGAATAGCGCTCATCCTCCTGGATCTGAGTCCCATTTAAAAACCACGTACCAATAACTGAAGCGGAAAGTTCAATGGAGAAGAGGGCATCTTGCCCCTCTGGCACCAAGGCATCCTGTAAAGGAGCTTGTATTCTGGCCACAGGAACTGGTGAGAAAATACCATGTAATGGCTGATTAGTTGCCAGTCATCAATTGAACACAGCTTACTATCATTAATAGTGGAAGTTACCTAAATGAACAGTTCTGGGAAACTCTACATTGTTGCTTTTTCCATATTTGTTCACGCTGCAAATGCGAAAGCGATAATCAGCTTCACATGGAACGCTGTCACCAAGGATCTCCACAGATGTTGCCGAGTCAGTGGTCAGACACTGAAGCCACTCTTGTGAGCCAGTGCCTACTTCCTGTCGTTCAAGCACATATCCAGAAGGGGGGTTCTTTCGTGAGTCCGGAGCAGGAACCCATGAGAGAAGAGCTGCGTTAGCACGCTCTGTGTTGATCTGAACTCCCACTGGACAACTGGGAGGGCAATGTCTGGCGGCTGAAACAAAAGCACGTTATGTGGAAACGTTTCTATGGATATTAAAAAAGCTTTAATTTGTTTTCATGCAAACGCGAGGAATCTGCCCACCTTTCACCCGTAACTGAGCGGACGTCTTGGATCTGCCCACAAGGAAAGTAACAAGGCCAGAGTCTTGGGGCATTGTATTGACAAAAACCAGGATGTGAGTTCGGCCGAAAGACTTAAGAATGGTCTGATGGGTTTCACGCAGCTCTATGCCATCTTTGTACCAGTGTATGTCCATCTCTTCCTTTTCAACTTCAACACAAAAGGCAGCATTTTCACCTTCCAGGACATCCACTTTTCTTGGAAGCTTCCGCAAAATTGTGCCTGCAAAACAACATGAGTGGTTTGGTTTCATGAAGTAAGACTCTGTGATGGATTGGTAACCAGTCCAGGGTGTCCATCTGATCGCTTCTGAGATAACCCGACAATACACGTTTTTATAACCTCATGTTCACAGAAGCAACTAGCTCTATTGCAAGTGTAGTCTGTTCACAGTAAGCTACTTGCTTATGTACTGCAGTTGTTACTAGATCATTCCACGTGGGGGATTATTACTGTATAGATCTGCAAAAGTTGTAGAAAAAAGGCAATTATTTGTTATTTAGTTATTGTGATAAGGATTTTTGTGCCTGTGCAGCCGCCATAATACAGAAGATTCAGAAGATGCAGATCATTTCCGACTAGGTCATCGAGCTTGTCTGCTATCATCAGTTTTACCACTCTCCATTCTGTGACCTCACTGGTTAAAGTGGTTCCTACACTGCCCCCACCAGTTATTTACATACTAAAGCATCACAGTTTGCAAACATCCATTGTTAAGAGCATACACACACAGCACACAAAACATGTGAGGCTGCTCAGATAAACACACATACATGCAACTAAAAGAAAGTCAACACAACATAGGCTTTGTAAAACCAACAGAACAATACCATTCTTACATGTATAATTAAACATATTTATTATCTTTACAATGTAAAAAAACACTTTTGATATGGTTTATAAAAATCAAATAACTGTATTGATCTAGTTAGTTAGTTAGTGACTTTATTGTCCCTTTATGGGAAATTTGTTTTCACAGAAAACTGTACAGTTGTACTAGAACATTACAACAAGTACGTATCCTGTGAAAACAACTCTTTTCAGGTCAAAGAATTTGAACCCTGTTAAGCTTAATAACACGTGTGTCTGTCAGTTTTTAGATGTGTCAGGTGGTCCCCATAAACCACTGCAGAGCTTATAGTGTGTGTTTTTTTTCCCACTAGAGACTTTTCGGAAAAAATCTAAAGAAGCCAAGAACCTATGACTTATATCTACATACATCTTTGTGTCTTCACAACTTTGTTGTAAAGTCAGTTTTTTCTGTTTGCTGTTGTCTTTGATTAGTCACCTATTTGTGTCATATTTGCTTCACAGGTTTGGGACTTTTCTAAGGAAAGTTTCATATAATCAGCATCACTGAAACAAAAACCCCTGTCAACAGTGTTGAGTTATTGGCAAGACATGAAAAGGTCATTTCCAAAGGTGAAAATGTGCTTAAAAAACATTTTAAAGTTTTCCAGATAATTAATTCAGTTTAATCATGAATGCATGTCTGCCTTTGCTCCCCACTTCTACACCAAACACAAGAGGATATCTTATACGTGAGCGTTATCTTCCAGACATTAGAATCGGATTTACCTTTTACAGCTACCTCTGCTATACTTCTACCCCCATCGGGCATCTCACAGAGGTAAATCCCATCATCATCAACTCCAATGTCCCGGATAGTGAGTCGTCGTTTTGTTCCCCACTCCTCCATTCCATATTTGGCCCCTGGCTGCAGTCGTCTGTCTTCCAGATACCATGTGATGGGAACAGAGTCTTCTGGAACTTCACACTCAAGAATAGCTAAATCTCGTTCCCATACTTCTAGATCAATGAGGGGCTGCTTGAATCGTACCGGTGGCTCTGGGATCAAAGAAGATAAAGAGCATCTCTTTGATTAAAATAAAACAACTTCTCTAATGATTGTAAAAAAAAGAAGAAATGAAGATACTCATGTTTCATTCTATCTATAGAAAGACATTAGTATCACTTTATTAGTGTACATAGTTTAACCAATTTGAGCCTGTGAAAACTCACAAATCATGCATGTCCTCAAAGTAATGCTGCAAACTGAAACATGATTCAGAGTAAATTCCAGTTATACAAACAAGATGGGTAAAATCATGGGACAAGAGACTTATTTAGTTGAGGAATGGAAAGGTTATAAACACTTTGGGGTGCTAGATAGGGAATAACGTGTTTGTAACGGACACCTTCAGACAGTACCGGATAGTAGTAAGCAGCAGAATGTGGATGGTATTTAGTGATGTCTCCTAAACTCTTCATCTCTATATTTTTGTAATGTTTTAAGACCATTTAAACACACAATAGTCCACTGGTACCATCAGCTTAGTTAAATGTTTAATCATGACTATTGATCCCATAAATGTTTTCTTCCCAATTTATTACTTAAACACTGTTTTACTTTGATGGTGCTATGAGTTTGGACTTCCCTGACCCACATGAGAAATATGATCCCCCTCTGAAGGACGTCACATGGGCACCCACCCCAAGACCTTTCACAAGCTAAGTGACTTTGCAGTGGTGCTGCTCACATCAAATTAAGGCTGATGAAGGAATGCTTGTTTAGACATTTCTGGGGTCAAATTTTCATTCACTAATGAATTTAATGAATGTCCCAGTTGACCTAAAATTACAAATCATACTGTGATGATCCAACTGGACATTTGATGCAAAGACCCCCGCTCAATAAAGTCCAAATTTAGACATCTGTGATGTCCAAAAGTAAGAATTACTGAAGAGTTAGCATTTTAACAGGATATACTGTATCGAGAATATACTTTAGAGGATTGTATAATTTCATATTTGTAAGGTTTCCATGGCGAGGCATAACATGATATAGCTGTTAAACCTTTTTAAATTTTAATTCCTCATCCCTCTTTGGACTTTCTCCAATAAATGATCTCAGTGCACTTATTTATTTCACTGACATCATCCTAGAGTATCAAATTGACTGAAATTTGATCCAGGAACTCACCACTCCCTACTCACTCCTTCACTCGTGGAAAAACAGGCATCACAGGCTCAAACCACATCAGTATTGACTTTTTCCTTTACATTTGCACAATATTTAAAAAACTCTGGAGCTGCTGTAACTAATTTAGACTTACCCTTGACAGAGAGGTGTACAGCACTGAGGGTTTGCCCTGCAGTGTTAGATGCAGCACAGACATACACTCCATTATCCTTTTGCTTACAATACAGAACTTTAAGCGTGAAGTATCCCTCTCTGTCCTCATATAACAAGTAACGCCTTCCAGACAGTATGAGTCTGCCATCTTTCCTCCAGATAATCTCGGGCTTGGGTTTACCAGTCACAAAGCAGCGGAATTTGGCATGTTTTCCTTCAGTCACTGCAAACATTTTCACTTTTGTTGACTTGGTCATGGAGTCGTCTTTTAGCCGATTTGGCACTTGTCTTCCGCTCCTCTGTTTTCCCTGGTGGGTTTTCCAGCCATTTGTGTAGCCATTCCGGTTACCCTCCTCTTCATGTCCCGGCCCTGCATCAACCAGCAACACAGCCCCTGCCAGCGCTTCCCCAAACTCATTCCGAGCTTTGCACGTATACACTCCTCCGTCTGGAGCTCGGGTCTTAAAGATTTTGAGCTGGAACCATCCCCCGTCCTGGTAGCTCACACTGAAATGTGTGCTTTCAAATATCTCATTGAGCTTTCTGCCATCCTTTTCCCAAACTACCTCTGGCCGTGGACTTCCCCAAAGTTTGCAGGAGAAGACGGCATCATCCCCTCGGCCAACACGAGTGGAAAGGGGTTTGATGAGGAATCGTGGCTTATTCTCTTCTCGAAGCTCCATTTCCTGTGCCTCACCTTCCACCTTCAGCGTTGCTGCTGCATATGTTTCCCCAATGCTGTTTTTTGCTTTACATATGTATTGGCCACTATCCTCAACTGTAACAGCTGAAATGATGAGGTTGTAAACATTGCCGTCCTCAAAGACCCTGTATCGTCCCTGTGGGTCAATCTTTTCATTGTTTCTCTCCCAGATGACGGCAGGCCTGGGATCACCACCGATTTGACACTTTAAGACTGCATCAGTACCACTTTGGACCACTACGGGTCTGGGGTAGGCCAAGAAACGTGGTGCACCACCAAAGACATCCATGTCTGCTTCTCAGAAAGCTTCCTCTCACCTCAAGTAGTCCAGCGAAGTAACAAGAAACTATTCACCGTGGAAAAGCCGTCCAACGTCTGCACTGCAAGTTTCTAAGCAAAGACATTAAAAAGGGGTTAATGTGAAATGAAACAGTCTATGAACTTTAGATTAATTGAGAAAAATTAAAGTATCATAATCAATTTCTATCCCTGTATGTAAGAAGGATTCACACGTCAAATGTGCATTTGTGATTCTCAGATTTCTGGAAGGAAATGATCTCTTATTATTATCATTCCAACACTTTCAAATCACCCTACTTTGAGTGCGCGTGTTTGAGCACAAACAGATGCTGTGTTTATTAGGAGTAATTGAATTAGATGTGTCTGTGTGAGAGAAAAACACGGCCTCGCAGGGAGAGGCGGAACAGCACATTCCCGCTGCAGCAGCAGCCACAACACATAGCCGGTACAGCTGGTGCTGTATTTCAATGGGAAAGTGCTTAATATAGTAATCCCTAAATAAAGACCCGAGAGAGAGTGTGTGTCAGGTATCACAAAGACGACTGAAAAACCTGCAGGCTCAAATAAACACCAGCCCAAACTCACAACCTGCCCACTAAGGAGAACTTGCTGTAAAATACATTGAAACTGTGTTAATTTTGGTCAAACTTTTTTTTATAAAGCTGCTGAAATGATCATTAGTTTGTGAAGACGTTTCAGTTTTGCATCTCTGGAAATTCCCCAGTATTTATTCTCAATCATCTCCATTTACCTTGCAAAGTCAAATGTACCATATTTGACACAGTCTGAGACCTTTTGTGTCACTTTATGGTAGAAACTTTGTTCAAAACCAGGTTTGTAGAGAATCTGATGCTTGTCTCTTGCTTTCTAATGGACCAGAGCAGCAGAAAACTACACCACAATATCTTTGACATATCACGCCGTAATAAATTGTTGATTTCCATCCATCCATCCATTTTCTTCCGCTTTATCCCAGAGCGGGGTCGCGGGGGGGCTGGAGCCAATCCCAGCTGTTAACAGGCGAGATAAATTGTTGATTTATTTTTCTAATTCTGTTAAAGGACTAAATGAAGACTTCAGAGTGAAAAATTGGCCTTTTGTCCCCCAGTTGTTATTAGGTGGCTTTCAAAGGGTTAAAGACTATGTGAGCTAAGTTTTTGTGTCTTGGGTTGCATTGACATTTTGACATTAGATGAAGGAAAGATCCAAGTCTAAAATATGATTAACAAAGAAAAAATGTTACAGCCTCAGTCTTCCCTCATTACATCTCACAAAGTTATCAGAGGCCTTTCGGATAAGAGCTGAAATCATCAATAGATGTCCTGTTACCTTAAATCAGAAAGACACAGACAATGAAAAACCGAGACAAATATCTCACAAGGTTTGCTTACCTGGATACGCTTTACTGAAACTTAATTACTAGTAAAGGTGGTAATATTGTGTTATTGGCTTAATACACTTAACTCATAAAAACATATTACACCAGTTTTAAAATCGCTGCATTGGCTCCCCGTGCGTTTCAGGATCGATTTTAAGGTTCGCTTAGTTGTTTATAAATGTCTTAATGGTCTCGGGCCTTCTTATTTTGCTGACCTTCTTTTTAGTTATAATCCCTCACGGACCCTGAGGTCTTCTGGTACCGGCCTTTTATCGATTCCCAGGGTCAGAACTAAAACATACGGTGAGGCTTTCATTGTTACGGCCCTCCACTGTGGAACAGCAGAGAACCTCAGGGCCCAGTACCAGAGAACCTCAGGGCCCGGTACCAGAGAACCTCAGGGCCCGGTACCAGAGAACCTCAGAGCTGCAGACACTGAAGAATTACCTTTTTAGCTTAGCTTTTAACTGATTTATTCTATCTTTTTTTATATTTTATTTAATTGTTTTATTCAACTTCATTTATTTATTATTCATTCATTTAATTTACTTATTTATATATTTACTTATATATATATTTATTTATATCTTAATCATATTTTATTAAGTTCTTTATATGCATTTTATGTTTTTGTTTTATTTGTATCTTATTGTTTCTTAAGGGTATTTTATTATATTTAGACTCCAGTGTTCTCCTCATGGGGATCCTCCACACTGGGGGT
>JBAMHV010000013.1:22462762-22480552 GCA_037177535.1 Pseudomugil gertrudae
CATTCATCCATCCATCCATTCATCCATCCATCCATCCATCCATCCATCCATCCATCCATCCATCCATCCATCCATCCGCAAAATATTACTTTGGAGCTGGCTGAGAGTGTATACCTGGTCTTGTCAGTGTTTGTAATTTTGTTGTGTATCTTTCTGGCTAGGTGAGCCCAGTAAGATTAGTTACAATACTTTGATAAATAACAAAATGAACATTTAATTCAACTGAATAATTGCTTGTAAATATGCCCTAAATTAACATGTACCCACTAATCAATTATCTAATTTACTCAAGTTAGTCATTTGTGACCATGATTCAATAATCTGAAAAAAATATTTTAATGTGAAGTTCTTTTTTTTTTTACTTTTTCATCCATAAGGTATAAGATAAGTAAAGTTTGCATGCTTTGTAAGTATGAAATTCCCTTACATTGAATAATTAAAACATGAAGATAATCATTTAATTCAATTACATATTTCTAAAAAACTATAGATATTTTTTAATTTAAATTAAGAACTGTCTTTTTACCTTCTTAAGTTTATTCCATAGCCCCTAAAAAAATAAAAGCATCTTTTGGGCAGACACGTAAAAAAAAAAATAAATAAATAAAAGCATCTTTTTTTACCCTCTTTTTTATATTTGGGACAGTAAATTTACAATCATCTCTTAAGTTATATTTAATTTGCCAAAGTAAAAATATTCTGGAGACCTTCTGGGAGAGTTTTTTGTTTAACCTTAAACATAATTTGTATTTTTGTAATTAATAATTAGATTTAATAAATCCTGGATGTGCAGGGTGTATCATATGTGTGTATCATATTTCTGGTGCTTTTCATGCACACCTAATCATAGTTTTATTTCACACACACACAGAGTGCACATGTATATCCCCGTTACTCACCTCATTTTGCATTAACATGAACTCCCATCCCTTATCACTGTCTTTTATTTGAATGTAGGTCCAAAAGCATCAATAGAATAAAAACATCTGGATGGATGTTGCTGTGAGGAAACTGGCTTTGGGATGGGCGACTCCGGCCCCTGGGGGCATCAGGGAAAGGTCTGAAACTTGCAGGACTGCGGCCCATGTCTGATCTATTCAAACCAGAAGCTAGCCCATCCATGGCCACAGGGGGCATCACCGCAGGAACCACCAGGTCAGGAAAGGCTGGGATCCACACCACAGCCGCAGGCTTGCAATGCAGGACCCCCACAGACATCCAGACTTTAGAAGTTGCCACGGCAACAAGCCTGCAGACAAAGCAGGCCAAGCCACGAGTATGAAGAATGGTCAGGAAGAAATCAGTGGAATTAAGAAGTAAAACCAAGATGGAGGCTGATGTCAGAGGAGTTCTGCACATTTACAGGTTTTCAGCTAAACAGCTTCTCTGAGCAGTGCAGATGATGGTCAGCAGGCTATTTTCTTACATTATAAGACATCTGTGTGTAAGCCAAGATGAATTCTTGGAAAGACTAAAGCGTGACATCTTTCAGAGTCTAATTCCCAACATACGCTACATTTTCTTTTTACTGGCACATTGGTGATCAGCTAACCTACTCAATACCATATCATGACTGTCTCTGTATCATTTACATTTACAAAACAACTTACCACATTACCACATTTGCATTTTGAAACAGATGCTGAATCTGTTGTGTCAGGTCAAATTCCACGAATAAGGTTTTAATTTAGCTTTGGATTCCCTGTGCTCATGTAGGAAGCCTTCCATTGTTTCTACAGTACTAAAAACTACTACAAGCACAAGTGTGACGCATTGCTCCTGTGAAGTGATTAGCAGAGTTATGTTCTCGTTATAGCGATGCAGCGTGCTCTATATATGAGGCTTTGCTGAAAGAGTTGCCGCCCGCTCAGTGTAAGATTATACTGCAACATTTAACAGACAGTTTGGTCTTTCTTTTCCCTGACGCTGGAATGTGACCAGAGCAGACGTCCACAGAGCTCTGAGCGTGTTCAGACAGACCCTGGAGGTTTTCGAAGTAGACTCTAATTAACACAGAGAGGCCACTGAATGTGACTTTACCTGTCATATCATTAATAACCACATGAAGAAGGCAAATAAAGCTCTACACAGAATCACATGCTTGATTAAAAACCTCATAACTGACAGAAACCACCTTGCCTCTGTTCATGTTGGTGCTTCTGTGGTTTGTGACAGTGAGTAAAAATTCACTGACATGTCTAAAGAGAGGAACATAACACACCTAACATAGACAACCTAACGTTGGAAGCTGTGAATGTAATAGAAACAGGGCCGAGTTACCTTGACAGGTCTTTAAAAAGACAAACAACTCCATCCTCTGCTGGGCTTTTTGTGCAAGTGCAATCATTTACAGGCGATATTTTAGACCAGTTAGTGAAAACCTATGCGCATGGTCAGCATAGCTGTAACTGGATACTTTTTACTCTTAGCTAATAAAAAGATTCATCTTTTAATAATGAAGCATTCCCTAAGTTCATGCAGAGGGGACGTGTCCATGATTACATCTGCAAGTCAAAGAGATGATAGTTCAAAGTGTGATGTAGAAATATGAAGCCTGATTGGAATATATTCCCTTAAATGTGATATCTGAGATAATACTGGAACTGCAGAAGGCATGTGCAAAGTTATTTATTGATAACTAAATTGGTACATGTACATATGTTAGTGTAAATGATATATAATACTCTGCTTATCCCAGAGGCTAATTTCAATGACTAAAAGGCCAAATAAGGGATCAAACGTGTGCTTTCATGTATTTTGCACAGATTCACATTACTTGCCAAGCCCTCAGAGTTTAGCTTCAGGCATTTTGGAGGTGAAATAAAGCAAAAACATTAGCTTAAAAACACATTTATTGGCAGCGTTTGCTTAACTGGTCAAGTCTTACAAAGCCATCATCTGATTTTGAAATGATATTTGCAGGAATCAAATTGAACTTTGTCCTTAAAATGTCCATGTTCCTCAGACAAGCCACATTTTTACCTCTGAATTAGGTAAAGTAAACTGGCCTTCTTCCCAGCTGTAAATGGGGTGATTACCTTGTCAAGTCTGTTCTTGTGAGTCACGACTGAGAAGGCGGTAACATCAGATTTTCCAGTAGAAATCTTAAGTTTACACAGCTCGTGCTTAGTGTGCTGAATGACGGGCACAGCTGTGGGGTCAACAGGTATGATACTTTAGCTGTGTTCACACATGAAAATATAACATCAATAGGCCGAAATAACGATAGAAAAATTAATAAAAATCCATTTATTTGGTCACCAAGTTCCACAATCCAAGAGTTTATTCACACACGTTTAACCAGCAGAAGCTCTTTTTTGCATGTGAACATTACCAGTCTGTTTTACTTATGCAGTCTAGAGGACATCGGCTAATTTCCATCTGTTTTAACCATCTTTTTACCAGTGTGATGTCATTATTAGTGTTTTCCATTTGTTAATCATTTTGTTCAGTGGTGTGTATTCTGTTTGTAGGAGCCATAAAAAGGTTGTGGAGTAATTGTCACTGGGTGGCTGACTTACTGTAGGTGGTTAATGATGACAGGTGGATCACATGGATGTATACAACACAAAGTTTAAACAGTTAAAAGGTGCCGTCAGCCAGTCACTGGGTTTGGCTGGAGAGAAGGGCTGGGTGGCTGTAATTTTTGTTGACCGCACGCCGGTTTATGTATGTTGTTTTACATAGTGACCTTTAAACACTGCAGAAAATGGCCTACATCATGTTTAGCTTTGAATAAGCATGTGTGAAATAAAGAAATGTACATCTACATACGTGCATTATTGGAACTGACAGCGCATCATGCAAATAGACCAAACTCAGCCACGTCACCTTAGTAGCTACGCAGGAAAGTCGCTAAACTGTTATTAATTATTATAGTAATAATAAATCAATCGGTACAGTGCTGGAGCCTTGGGCTTGGGGGGTGTTTTGCCTGACCCTTCACACAACCTCTGTCTCAGGCTGGATGTGAACTGGTCCTGGAGATCTATCCTCAACTTTTACATGTTTTTTTTCTCCAACACACCTGAATGAAATGTCTGAATTTCCTCTTCTGCATGTCACCCAGCTCTGCAGAGGCCTCGTAACGACACATACATTTCATTCAGTGTGAGGTGCAGCTAAAGGTTGCAGGATGGGGATCTTGGGGACCCAGACTTGGGCAGTCTTGCTCTGTCTTGAATTAAAGTTACTTCCCTCTGGTAAAAGTTAGAAGGTCCCTAAATGCAAAATTAAAATTGTAACTAATTCTAAAAACCTTATTTTTGGCCATATGGATTATGTGAGCTCACTTTTAGGACTGCTGGGGTTGTGCAACAGTGTTGTGTTTCATTCTTTTTATTTTTGATGTCTTTCTCGTTTTTGGCAAATTAATATTGTTATGTTTAACAATTAAATGTCATTTACAGTTGCTTATTATTGTGTGGTGTGTTGATATTGTCAATGTAGCTTATGTAGCAACATTTGAGTCCAGTTGAGGCATACAACGTGTATTGTATAATATCTATATCTATTCTAGAATTTGGTGCTATATGGCTGCAAACTGTGGCAACTCTGTGTTAACTCTCATAATTCTTGTAATAAAGGCGTCTTTTTAAAGACATTAGCTGTCAATTTGGGTTTGTCTAAGAAGACTTTTCATGCTGGTAGAAGCTGTGCTACACAGGAGTTTTTCTGCATATGTTTTTGCTCTTTCAAGACTTGTTGTGGTGATTCTCCATAGCAACAAGACTTACCACCGGGATCAACTGATAATGCTCTCCAAAATTCAAGATTATCAGTGAAATAACACTTCAAATCCCAACAAAGTTAAGGAGTGAAGCAGAGAGAGGTAACAGGAGATCACTAGCTAACATAACTGATGAGCTCCAGGTGCTAACTGGGTCTTGGAAAGAATACAGAGAGAGCAGTTTTATGTGTTTCACTGAGACATGGCTGCATAAACACATCCCAGACTGTAATGCGTCTGTACACGGCTTCGCTACAGACCACAATAAGCAACTCAGTGGAAAACTAAAGGGAGGCAGAGTTGCAGTGCTGGTTCTTCTCACCTCCTCCTACAAGCCCATCGTTCAGCAACAAGCTGTCATTAGAAAGACTATTAAAACCTGGTCTGATGATGCTGAAGATGCTCTGAGAGGATGCTGCGAGGCTGAACTTCTCTCTGTGATCCTCATGGAGATGAATCAACACCTTGACTGAGTGTGTGACAGATTATAAACTTCTGGACATTACAAGAAGAGCAGTGAGGTGCTTTCCCAATATTTTACACTCCATTTGTATTCAGCTATATTTCTATTTCTATTTAGCTTATATTTTTATTTATTTATCCTTTTTTTCGGCTTCTATTTCTTTATTTAGCTTATATTTCTATTACCAAGGACCTCAGTTCCAGTTTCATACTGACATGCAAATGTGACAATAAAGTTCCTCGAACCTTGAACCAGTAACAAACCCTGGATCACCTGTGACCTGAAAACATCATTTCCCTCTGGGATTAATACATTATTTTTCATTTAATTCTCACTTTATTTCATATCACAAACACACGTGAAGGTTAATGCATAGCCTGATAATATGATTTATCCCAACACTGGCATGTTATTGATCATAATGCAGCATTTATACAGTATCATCTCACCAACTGCATACAAATATACAAAAATATATAAAGTATAAAATACAAAACCTAAATGTAAATATAACGAAATCTAAAAATATAATAAATATGTTGCACAGTATAAAACACAACATTTCTTCTTATCCAGAGCATATAGTTCCCTTTCAGGACCTGGCGGAAGCCCCACAGGTCACATCTCTCCTCCTCGCGCCTCCAGCAGAGCGCTGCGTCCTCATCAGCTGTTCCGGCCGCGTGCAGCAGCAGCAGAAAGCAGGGATCACTGCTCGCGCGCTCTTTCTCTCCTTTCTCCCTCCACAAAACAATCCATGTAGCGTTGCCGCTCGACTGCACTGAAACGACAGATGAAGATGAGGTAGTGCTTCAGTGGCAACTTTTCCAGCAGTTTGTGTAGTTTTGCGTGTGATCGCGTGCTCTTACCTCCGCAGGTGTTCATCGTGGCTGGAGCGCCTTGTCTGCTGCGTCCTGCTTCTCGCCATCCCAGCTGCGTTGCAATGGCCAGGTAAGAAAAGATGCTGGAAGGGTTCATGATTAATTACGACACTGAAAGCATCCTTATGTGCATCAGAAGCTTCCCTCATAAAGGAAGAAATCTAGTTACATATTCAGATCCTTATTCAGTCTCTGACCTGCATATTAGAATATTTACCTACATAGAACAACCAGAAGTCCACAAAAAAAATAAAGCAGTTGGATTTGTTGCGCAAAGGGATTTTCATTCTTAAGTGGGTCCAGTTTCATAGTTCAGGTCATACATCTGTGATGCTTCTGCATGTGGATCATGATTCTGTCTACTTTTCCTTGATGGCATGCTGTGTGCTGTGTTAACAAGCCAGCAGCAATGTGTCTGGCTGCTGCAAAGCTGTGCTGACACGTTGTTATGATGGTGATAAAACGCAGAACTTTGTTCAAGTTTCTCACACGTCCATCGCACGCTGTGCATTCTCAGCACACTTGCATTCCTTCTTTGTTTGTCTTGCGCTGCATCTGAGCGCAAACAGTTGCTGTAGAAGTGCATCCTGCTCCGAGTCCCTTGTGTCTGAAAACCTGTTGGTTCTACTGAAGGAAACTAGATGGTGTTGGAGCCCCACAGGCTGAGCTGTCTGTCTTCTCTTTCTGGTTCATCAATCAATCAATCAATCAATTTTATTTTTATATAGCCCAGTATCACAACAAAGTTGCCTCAAAGGGCTTCACATGCACTTCATCACACAACAACAACATAACACACAATAAACACAGTAATGACGACACTAAACAAAGCAGACATCCTTCACCTTCCAAACACGCTGATGTTGTACGTTTAATTTGGTAAATGTCCCGTCAGAGTAAAGCTGCCAGATGAGATGGAGGCGAAACTGAGAGGATTATGATTAATATTTAATTGACCATGATAATTACTAGATACTGCATTTGGTGGTACTGGGGGTGGGTGGGATTTAGCATGTGTTCCCTCTTGAAACTTCTACAACCAGAATTAAACACATCAGATCTTGAGTTAATCCATGGATCGGGTAAAGATGGGTGAAACACTTAAAACAGGAAAGCTGAGTTGTCTGTGTGGGGCTGCAGCCTGCAAAGACCTGCCAGTTTGTCTCAAGAGCAAAGCTCGGCTGCCTGCGACATGCTTGAATTAGGTCTGATTCATTCCCACTCCCTAGCTGGGTCAAGAATCCCTATTGTCATGTGATCTTTGACATGCACCCAGCGTGGTTTTGCCTTTGGGGGGAGCAGGACGCGGCCGGGGGAGGGGAACGGCTGTAAGGAAACACCCCTTCCCAGTCACCCATCCCACATTGCCCCCTCTGTGCCATCTAATGGTTGTATCAGAGCAACATTAAAAAGCGCAGTTGGCTTGCTGTTTCTTTGCTGTGTAAAGTGTTGACGGTCAGACAACTGTATTTGAAAAAAAAGGAGAATTAAATAAAGATAAAAGGTTTCTGTGTGAAACATGGAGGCTCTGTGTGGTCAGAGGCAGATTGTGGCCTTGTTAGGATCATTGTAACCATTAAATGAATTAAATGGGCCGTCTGAGATCAGATTCTGTTGACTCACTGAACCTTGTGATGTCTAATCCTTGGATTTTCTAGTCAGCAAACCTGCATACACTTAATCAGCATCCACGGAGGTGTCTCAAGCTCCATCTAGCATTTGTGTTGCTGTGTGGTGTCAGCCGCTACCATGGAGAAAGTTAATTAAGACTAAGTAGACGGTTTATGTCTGGCTGTGGAGTTTGTTTGGGTTTGACTTGGTTTAGGCTTCTATTTGTGAGTGAGCTTGTGGTAGGGAGTAATTGAATGTGGGTCTGGAAATCTTTTTCTTTGTATTTTTCTTCATCTTCAAACACTTGCCATCGGGGATGGACACAACCGAACCCACTGAGAACTACAGAGAAATGTGTAGGTTGATGTTGGTGGCTGTGCCAGTGGGAAGCCAGCAGAAGGGACATAAAATCCCAGCTTTTATTTACATAAGATAAGTATTCTTCGAGGCATAAGTGGTTGATGATGGAACGGCACTACATTGAGCAGGTTTTTTCTCTGTTTGCTACTTTATGTTAAAACTTTCAATTTTTTAATGATTTTTACTCTCCTGTTAATGTTTGGTGGGATTTATACCAAACAGATGCACATACTAACCCTAGCTCCCCTGCAGACAACCCCCATGTTGCTAGTATTGCCACGGTCACCTGCAGTTGAGTTCGTCATGAAGTGACTGTCCTACGACTTGGTTGTCGGTCCTGTTCAGGAATCTGTGGTGAGCAGTGTTAATGGTGTCTTAGTATAATGGTGTTACTAACTGCTTTATTTTTCCAGTAAAGATCAAATTTTTCCACCAACCTGCACCTGCCAGAACCCGTTAGGATGGTTATAAACCCAGGTATCTTCCAGTTAAACCTGGATCTTTAATACGTTTAGCAACCTGATAGTGAAAAGTCCCACCCTCCTGTTTATTATTATACAAGTTTTCAAGACCTTACTCGTCTTTAAGACGTGTATGTAGAGAAATGTTACTAGCGCCCCCTGCTGGGTCACAGATTTGGTTGTAACACCAGAATACCAAAACCACTGGATATTTATGCAACATAATGCTGATGCCGACATCACGTTTTAGTATTTTCAACAAGTAAACTGACAGACAGGCAACATGATGGTTGTTAGAGACAGACTTTAATGTTAATCATTTTCACTTTACAGTCCTGCTCTGAACAAACTTCCTCCCCTCTGCATTCACATCACTCCTCCTAAAATGTGCCTCAAGTCACAGCTGACGAAGTGATGAATGTTCTGTACTCTGACCTGGAGAATTTCAAAGCTGTAGCTAAAGCTATGCTAGGTTAGCTTAACTACAACAATGTTATTGCTAATAGACAGACAATGTAAAAGTCTTATTTGCTAACTAAGACAACCGTGTACAATAACCAAGCGGCAACCTCTGTTGGGAAAAAGTGAAGCCCACGAAGAAGTGCCCAAAAGGCACTTCTCATCTGCTAGGGGCTCCAAAATGGAGCAAATCCCCACCGTCATTTTAAAAAGACCAACTTCTCAGCAGAAATAAACATGTTTACAGTCTGGTAATAAAAATAGACTTTAGGTTTAATAGGTTGAGTTTGCCTTCACGACAGCTGTGAGGCAGTGAATTAATTTGTCCTGGTAGTTTAAGTTTAGTAAATTGATGCTACCTTAGCGGTAAAAACGCATTAGTTGCAGATGCTAATTAAATTAAGACTGTTGCATGTCCCGATGACAGTTTTGTTACTTATAGTAAATAAAATGACTATTCTAAAATGTGAATATTGTCACTAATCTAAAGTTAAGAAAAGTTTGTGATTAGGGAGCATTTTATTCTGAATTGACTTTGAGTTCATTAGCCTGGAAAGTCTGGTTTGTTTGGTGAGGTGTGAACGTGAAGCAAACTCTGGTTCACCTAAAAAAGTAGGCTCCGGTTGTGGACTACAACCTCCGCAGTGGAAACAGAAGTTGGCCTGCGTTATTTACCAGCTGAGCCACCTTTCCTGTTTGTTATTTTAACTAGGCTCTTACTGCAGTTATTCTTGATGCAGCGCCACCTCAGGCGAGGAGGGGATCTGTTATCATGAACCCAGACTTACACCAGCTCAACGTTGCAAGTCTCAAGTCAACTAATTCATACCAAGTCTAGGAGACTGCTAGTTGTAAATGCGACCTTAATTACTCTCAACATACTGCCCCACATACTCATTGACATGAATGGGTTGATGGTTCCAAAGCCTGGACTGGTGCTGTACAGAGTTTGTGTTGTCTGATGATAACAGGAGAGCCACATTTTTCTTCTGCCCTGGCTGCTTGTAAAATGTGACCTTTTCACAAAGAGATGGTATCATCAGCACTACCTTGGGCGAGACTCAACACCCTGCAAAGCAAATCGACGGAGAGGAAAGAAGGTTCCCAACATGAGAAACACATTTCCGCCAGAGACGGCAAAGGAAATCTCGATTTGGTGTGGTTTACTTTGAAGCAAGTGTGTTTTTGTTAGAGGGCCACCGTGGTCACATCCTGCTCAGAGTGCTTAATTCAGCCCATCTGGATCATGTAGTGAATCTAAAGAGTTGTATGTCTAAATCTGCCATATGCACAGAAAAACAGTTAGAGAACGATACCTGCCTCACTGGGAGCACTGTTTGCATTAGCGTGCAAGTACACCTGGGAATCATGAAGGGATCATGGCTGTGTAAGATTCATGCCTTCCAGGTAAATATTTAGTATTTTCAACATTTTGATGCAGCGGTGCATCTTCATCTGTTTTCTTTTTCTTTTTATGCAACTACGTTTGTAACTTCCATGTTTTCCCCACACAGTGACCAAAAAGGCTGTGGTTATTTGACAATGACGCTATATTTTAGTCTTTACTCACCTTACAGTGAAGCTTGACCTCTGACAAAGCTTTAGCCAGGTGTGTGTTGCATTTGAATGTGTTCACAAAGAACCACAACCATTTGGTTGCACACTGACCTCAGAGGTTAACAGCATAGTTTTCTCCATATTTAAACACAAAACCTATGTATGCATGTGATACTGCAACGTTTTTAAATCTTATGACGAGACAGAGTGTAAAAATTAGGTCTTTTTATGTGTGTGTGTGTGTGTGCTTTGCATTTCTTTCTGAGTAACCTTTTGAATGCTGCTGACAGCTGTTATTTGTATTTTTATGTGCTCCCAGTGCTCAGTGTTTCAGGTGCACTCACCTGTTCTCTCATGCTGTCCCTTATGTCAAAATGTTGGGTTGACGGCAGCAAAATACAGAGGGACACCATAATGACTGCTTATGTTTTCAAGAGGAGAGGATTTGTAGGACCACTTGCTCTGTACACCCAACTATCTCCAGAACTAATGGTACACTGAGTGCTGCCTTACCTCTCAGCACCTCTTTCCTGTTTGAGGCGAAACCCTCACTTATTTGCTTGTCTTTCCCAGGTAATCTAAGTAGCAGGCAGCGTATGGTGTAAAGGTCTGCAAATTACAGGACTCTATGCGATATGCACGTTTTGCATTAAAGATCAGAACACGGCATAACCCCTGGAAATCCACTGGGGTTTGTGGAGTCTGGTCTGTGATGTTGATTTTTTTAGTTCATTTCATGGCTTCAGACCACACGGGGAACATTTAAAGAAAAATCCTGCACTTACTGGTTTTTACTGTAGTTCTTTAGCAGGTTAACTTGTTGGGATATTGTGATTGGTAGGCTGCGCAGCATGTTCGATTTGAAAATGGAACAACTGATGGTTTTTATTCCCATGTTTAGTTTTTATTTTCATCTTATATGAACTGGATTCCTATATTTTCCTTATGTGACGTGGTGAGCTTTAATTTGGCAGTGCTCTGTGATCTTGTGCATCTGTGTGTTGTGTATTTATAACAAAAAAAGTTTGGACAGTGTAATGTTTACTTGTTTGGAAGCTATCGATGATGCTAATCTTTGGTTTATTTTATAATCTGTGTTCTTTCTTGCTAAATACAAGATTTCAGCTGCTTAACAGTTTGAGTTGATTCTCTCCTTCATGAGTCACTACGGATTTTCCATGACAGAAAGATCTGGACTCTAGGCGGTTTCATTCACGCTAACTCTGTTTCCAGGAGGTCAAACTGTGCAGACTTACACAACCTACCAACATTTGGCCACATTGGACAAGATGTCTCACTGAAGGTAGCGCATGTCCCTCAAAAATTCCAGTGACTGACTTTGCATCAATTATATCTGTACATAAAAATCATACGAACCACTTGTTTAAAAGCCACTCACACTCCCACATGGCATTTTATGAATCATTCAGTGATACCCACCCGGATTGACCTCTTCCTGGCATGTAGACAGACATCTTTTCCCCCACCGAGCACATGTCCACTGTCTGTCTGTCCATCTGAGATAAATCCTGCTCAGAAAACTTTCACTATGTTGAGCGAAAATGATTTTCCCAGGTACTCTTAGGCCCACGTTACTACACTGATTATGGTGACATGATGCTGTGTGACAGAGAGCTGACTAAGGGCTTGAAGGTCCATCCAACAGACTTGGTATTTACACACTGACATTTCCCCCAGTCTCAGAGAATCTTTCTTTTTGTAGTATAAAATAGTATATGACCTATTATAGTATATATAAACCTATTATAGACCTTCTATGACCTATTCTGTCTTGGAAAGACTAAACTTTTGGCAGAGGCTTCTTTTATACTTAATCCTGACACCCTTACCTTTTAAACTTGTAAACAGTCATTTGCCTAAAATTTAGTTGATATCGTCACTTTTGAAATTTGCTAATTAAATCACTTTAATTGTACTTGAGTAGCAAATGAGTTTAGAAAACATCAGACTTTTCTGGATTAGTGAAGACCCCCTCGTGTTTGTGATTGTGGCTGCACGTAAAAATAGAAATGAATAAAAATAACCATGTTTAAATAGTAGAACGTCGTGTGTGTTTCTCATCTGCTTCTCTGGTGTTTTACTTAAGCTATAGGTGGAGTGAAGCTAGATTAATATGTTGTTTTTGTTCAAACCTTTTAGTGAACGGACATTTCTAAAAGCCACTCGCAGGTCTAACAGCTGATCATTAGAGCTACTCTATTAGAAGGTGGAGACAGAGTTCCCGCACAAAAATGCAATTAGTAAACTGTGATTACATTTCATGTTTTATATGATGTATTATGTCTATCTGTGAAATGTAAGAAGCTAAACACATTAACCATGGTAAGCAGGTGGAATAGTACACTGCTACCTAAAACCCACACCACCATGCTAACATCCATTTAAGAAATCTCCACAATCAAAGCCGGGCACGCTTTTACTCTGTGTGGTCAGTTTGTCAGCACTGCTGGCTGTCGTTTGGATGAAAACTGGTTTCCATGGCCACCAGGTGCAGGTTTTTCCACTACAAAGCCGTATTTTGCTGTAGCAAAGGAAACCGGATCTTTGTACCTGGCACTTTGTCCCAGTCTCCAGCTTCAGGTAGTGTTCGCTAGTCTTCACTGACAGGCTGCTGAACACAGAGAGACATGAAACAAGAGACCCCCCCCCCCTTCATCCCACCTTCCCTCCTGTTCCCCTCCCCACATTTTCATTCTCTTGTCCTAAGAAATGTATACCTCCAGCTTTTCACTCTCCATGACCTACGGCTGATCTGGACACCATGTACTGCACGAGGTCTCGTCTTGCGATGCTTTTTCACTCTGTAAATTGTCTCTCTGCAGAGTTTAATCTGAAATAAGCATTTTAAAAGTCAGATGTGAACATCGTTAACGCAAGCATCGGCTACCACCAAATGCATTTTTTCCCCCCTTTTTTAATGAATGAATAGGCCATTGAGCGATTCACGAGGCCCCTCTCGGGAATGCCATTGTGTGTTTGGAAACTCACTTTGCTCTTATATCCCTCTTTTTGCTCTCCACGTCTGCTTATCTTCTGATTGACTCTCATGATGTGCAGACCGCTTTTCAAGGCATCCTTGAATTCCACTCATTCACCCGTCCTTCAAGACTACATCTGTGGGCACTTCTATTTTACCCTCTCACAAATCTCACACCATGGGGGTGTGAACTGAGGAGAATCCTATGGGACGGGGAGATTACCATCAAGGCTAGAGCTTCTCTGACAAAAGAGGGATTTGCCGACTCCTGTCCTATACTTTCGTATGAGTTTGCCAGACGTAGGACTTTGGGGAGATATGGAATCAGTGACATGACCTGTCCTCACTGTACCTCGGAAAACGGGAAGCAGGTTCTCCAGGTGCATTTGTTCTGAGATCAATGGATTAAATGAAGCAAGTTTGTTATCATTTGTTGAGTTTTCTAAATGCATCTGTTTGCTTTGAGGTGTTCCACGTACTGCAGAAAACCTCGATCACGACACGTCTTTGCCTCTTGTTTGATCATGTGCCGAGCGGGATTTTCACAAAGGGAATTCTTCAGTCGCTCATAACTTGGAAGCTGCTAATTGTTGCGTGAATCATGAGCTTGTAGACAATAAAGGGCGCTCTCTATTCAGTGGTTGTTACAAGCCAGGTGGCACAGTGCCATCCATTCAGGAGCTTGGAGAGGAGGAATGGCCATCCATGGGGATGATAAATGTTTAGAGGTCCATTGAAAGATTTGCAGGGGTATTTGTCTGTCGAGACAGCGGCGTTATTGGTTGGAGGTGGCCTGGCGGGTTTGCAGTTAAATTCCCTTCGTCATTGGCCACTTGACTGGCTGAAACATCCAATGAAAGTCAAGTCAGAGCCATGTTCAAGAGGACCCCTTTGTTTCACAACTGCAGTTTATAACTCTATTATTTTAGCTAGGTAACAGCCTTTGCTGTGTAAAGGTTTATGCAACCTGACGTTTCCTGTTTTACATGGTCCAGCCAAGTGATAAAAGGAATGAAAGGTAGGAAAGGCAGAAGAAAGGAAAATGTATTCAGGTATTTAATTCTTTGTTAGATCTCACATTAGCAGATTAAATGGCCACTGTATTTGGATCAAGAGTTTTAAAAACTCTACTAAACAAATAAATGGAAATGAAAGATGCAACAGAGCCTGAAAGTTTGAGTTTGTGCTGACAAATCCAAAGAGGAATAAATGAGATGCCCACAACTCTGTTTAATGTTAAATGGGTGTTTTAGATGTGTATTATTTTGGTGTATCTGGTAGTTTTTAGTCTAAGTGTTAGTTTCAGTCTCATTTTGTGGAATTGAACTGCACAGATATATAATGGGTTCTGTGTTGAATGTGAGACTGCACCAATGCCAGGTGACACTCACAGTGGTCACAGTGGACATTTTAGCCATTAAATTCAAGGCATTTAGAAGGTTTTAGCTTCAGTACACAGCCTATTATTAGTACTGTTGATTGATGTAATAATGTATTTATACTTGAGAACAATAATATAATGTTTTTCAAAGGTTTCTGTCATTTGCTTTATTTTTGCCTAGTAGGGTTTTTGCATCATGTTCAGTGTCTCCATGTTTGAATTCTGTGCATTTCCTTATATTTCACTTTAATTGGTTTGTATTCTCTCTGTGCTGATAGTTACACTTATTGTAAAGGCACTTTTTAATAGCTCTGAAGTACTTGCATGTATTGATCAGCATTGACAGAAACACAACATTTGGGTGCACACACTGGTCCATGCTAAGAGGGACGTACCCCTGCTCATTTTTAATGCTCATCTACTGAGTGCTGATTCTTAAATAGACAGAACCAACAAGCTTTTTCTTTGGTCAAAGTTCATACTGTCTTCTTGGTGTTAACTGACTTTTTACGGTTCTTTTTGTAAGACAGAACAGGTTTTGTTTACTTTACAAATAGAACCAATAAGCTGACAAAAGGAGTTGTGTTTAAATGGTTTACCAGTTTGCACAACAGCTGGCAGCTCATAGTTCCTGCTATGTGCTGCTGAGCCCTATGAGGTAATGAAAATGAAATATTTTAATTATCTCGTTAGTAATGCTTGTAGAACTAAAATCCCACACAGCAGGGTGTAAAGCCATCTCTCTCTGTTGTAGCATCTTTTCAGGCTGGTCTGTAATCACTAGACAAACCTTTCTATAAATGTGATGTGAACATTTTAAGGAAAAAGCAACATAGCAAATTTAATTAATAAAAACTTGTTTAAATATGGCAGTCAATTCCCAGAATGCATTGCTCAAAGCATACACTATTGCAGGAGAGATCCTCATTATGTAGGGAGCAGTACACAGTTAGAGACACGTGAGGACACGTTTTTAGGAAAATTATTTTTTTCTCTCACCAAATAAATCAACAAATGGTTTACAATAAAGAGTGTTTTTCAATTATTAAAACAATTATTTAGTCACCATTATCCATGTCTCTTTTTTCAATGTGGGATTTACAAGAAGTCTCCAAGTTACTTTAATATGAATATTTGCTGTTTTTCTCCTCTTTAACACTCAGTAGGATGAAATAGCATTTTTCTTGTCTTTCATGAAGACCTAATATAATTCCTGAAATTCTTACATTCAGATTAAATGTCATACATCTCCCCTTTTAGGTTGATAGTAGTCTTCATCACCCTTCACAAAGTTCACTTGTTTCAGATCCGGTTGGTGCACCAGCTCACCAAATCCCCATCACGTGGATTAGAACATGCCTGTGCTTAAGCTGCAACAGAGGAAGACCATGACCTGTGGGCTTTTGGTGCCAAAGTGGCCTGTTGGGAAACAATAAACGCTGGCACCCTGTACTCCAGTCTGGACTCTACTAATTGAGGATTCTGATATTGTTTTGTTGATGAAAGGTCTCTTTGTACCCCACTTTTGCCTCTTCATCGACTGTCATAGGCATAACGTCCTTCCTTTCCCGCCATTGTCTCCATTCATTATGGGGGATTAAAGTGTCAGTTGAAGGTGAAGTATAATCTGGCCGGTAATATCGACAGAGTGGTGTTTGAAAGACTTCTGACATGTAAGATAAAAGTTTGTGCCCCCATCAACACCCCTCTGAGAAGATGAGAAGCCTCTTCCTATGGGCTGTTAGGGATCGGCTCAATGAGAGTCTGTCGTCCTCAGGAATCACTGAATTAGATGGGATTGTTCAGTAGCCAAGCAACAAGAATTAGAAACCGCTTTGAGTAAATGTCTTAAATATAAGCTCAACTCTGAAAGTTGCTCAACTATCATATTACTTTCCATGGAACATAAAAAACGTGTGTAACTGTCTCAGAAGGTATTTTTATTTGTGATTACTGTGTTTTAAATTTAAGAAATGCAAAATGATTGTGTCGCACCTCTGACACCTTATGGTGTAGTGGGGAACTACACGTTCATGCGCTGTACGCATGACTAGACGTGTGCTTCTGAAAAAGAGAGAAAGGATTGAAGAGAACAAGGCATGGATGCAATGAAGAACCTCATCCAGAGATTGGAAATGGACTAACCTCTCCTAAAATGTTTGGCCAGAAGGTGCACATGGTTATTTTATGTTATTGTAGAGTTTAATTTAATGTGTTTATGTACTGATGGAGTGTGTATCTGTTCTTTTAGTTTTCACGGTGTTGTTGATGACGTGATAGGTGAAGATTGCTGATTGCTGAGTCGGAGCGTGGCTTTCTCTGATTCAAACGAAAAACTTTGGGAGCAGTTACAACGTGTTTCACCCTCTTTACTGTCAAAGTGTTGATCGACATTGACATGTTCTTGAAGTACTGTGGATAGCTGGTACTCGACACCAGAGTGAGGCCTAACAACTTAGAAGAACGTAAAAGTTCATAGAGACTCCATAGACCTGCATGATGTAACGATCTGCTCGTAGTTGTTGCAGGAAAGACCTTTCTTTCCACATGAAGGAGCAGGTTATTTATGCTTCCATTAGGCTATGACAGGACAAATGAAAATATATCCATCTTTGACATCATGCTGACTGTTGACAGGATGTGCGTATGAATCTGCACCGTGATCGGCTTTTTTTAGCTGCTCTTACCTGTTAAGGCAGGAAGAATCTGCCTTACTAGCATATCTTTAACAGCTAATCAGCTGTTAAAAAAGGAGTCTTGAAAGATTTGAATGGCTCTATACCACTGGAGATTTAAGGTTTAAAGGAGATATGTGATGCTTTTAAATCCTTCCTTTTAACATGTAAATCATTCATTTATTGTCTGTATAAAGTAGAACTGCAATGCTTTGGTC
>JBAMHV010000013.1:22487574-22505954 GCA_037177535.1 Pseudomugil gertrudae
ATATATATAACACAGCTGACTTAAATCAGTGCCTTCTACGTGCAGAGCTTGACGTCAAACTTTGTCCTACGCCCTGCTCCCCCTGCTACCCTGACTTACATTTGTTCCAAACGGATTAAGTCAGGGTAGCAGGGTGAGTTTTTAGGAAAACCTGTGGCAAATATATCAGGCTTATTATACACAAATTGTTATCTCAATATCACCGCCGGAGATATTGCTCAAACATAAAAAAAAAAAACTGTTGTTAGGGACATTTTTAATTGCTGCACCTACAAACATGCTCTGGTGCATTTTGTATGTTTGTATGTGTTATTAGAGATGCTGAACATAGAGAATATACAAAGTTTAGACAGTGAAGCTGTTGCAGACATTGGACATGATGCATCTGTTTTCTGGACACAATTTGGTTTTCAGAACCACAAACTGCTTCATTCACAAAGTATCTGAACACACACAAGGATGTTTATGGATGTGTAAATGAAAGGGCACATATTTCCACAAACAGTATGATTAGTATGGGGTAGAATTAACGCACATTTACCTGCTGGTAAATCAGTATGAAAGCAAAGGGAACATCCAGTGATTTAAAGAGAGGAAGTGATGAACAAAATTTACAAAGAAGAAACTCCAAGATGGTTCCAAGCAAATTAATATTTGCTGCATTGTCTACTTATAGTTACTGAGCCATATTCATTCCAAGTGAAAATGTGTTGCAGTTTCATAACATCCAGGTGGTTTGGGCTTATTGAGTAATGTACAAGGTGAAAGGAAACCAAATCAAACCAAGGGAACTTTTAAGAATCAGGGTTGATGTTGACTTTTTTACCAATATCTGGTATACCAGTTTTGTCCTTCTCCTAATTTCTGATACCGATATTAACTGCTATCAATATATTTTGATGCACCCTAAGAAAAAAAAACTAAATTTCAGGTACTGGTAGATAAGTCTGTCTGCAGACACTGAAATAATTCCAAAACATTTGGATGAATCTACTTCCAAGTTCTTTATGCTGCAAGTGATGATCTGGTTTGATGATTTTACTGGATTCATTGCAAGATTTGACAAACAAACAAACAAACAAACGTATCTAGAAAACTATACGTGATTGTTATATTTGGTCAGTTTGAGTTAGAGGATGCTTTGCTGAAGGGTTCAGGACATGTTGTGTAAAGGTTTTCATTAAGAAAAGTAAAAATTGATACTGATATTCCAAAATCACCTTTTATTGCCAATATTGGTCAACAATAATTTACTAGAAAAGCACTTTGAGAGCGCAGACCTCCGCCAAGCAGCACCATAATGTTACTGAAAAGTTTAAAGTGATCCAGAATCCAGGATCTTTTCCGGATCTCCACTAAAAGCTAATCATTTGTTCCCAGTGACACTCCCAACATATCCTGAAAATGTAATCAAAAATTTTTTAGTTGTTTTGCTAAAAAACAAATAAACTCCAGCAAAAACATAACCCGCTTGGCGGAGGTAATTAATTGATTTAAAATCATTTAAAGGGCTGCATGGTGGCACAGTTGGTTAGCACTCACAGCAAGAAGGTTGCTGGTTCGAGCCTCGGCTGGGGGAGGTCTGAAAAAAATGAACGATCTTCTGCTGTAATTCCTTTATCAGTTAGTGAAATATGTGTTCAGCGTCATGGAAAATAAAACCATCAAAGAGCCTAAAACTGGTATAATTTAGGAAAAATTAGCATGTTTGATCATTCAAGTCCTAAAATTTTATGATAAATACAACTTTTTGCACTGCACCTCTTTTTTTTTTTTTAATCATGAATTGTGAGTAAAACATATGAAACAGCTGTTGTAACTGAGTTTGGATGTAAAAGGAGAATATAACATTTGAAATGTTTCATTCGGTTTTCTACTTCATTTTATCAGGTATCACCTGCTTTTTGGTTTTATATGAACTTTAATTCATATTCTGTGTTGTTAGTCTGAACTGTGACTTAAATGTTTGCTTGTCCATTCAAACCAGGCATCACATGCTGGGCATAAGACCTGTGTTTAAATACAATAAAATAAAGTAAAAATATAATCCTTCAGACACCTTACAGTGCAGGAAGTTTGTGGATCATTTTAAGGCGGGACAACAGTAACACTCCTTTCTTGGGTGCTTTCAGGGGAGAGAATGATTCAGCAGCCATCTGCAGCCATTCAGTAATGGAAGTAACACAAATCCACGATGATGGAAATCCCTGTATGACTGCATGACCCAGTGGGAAGATGACAAATCCTTCGGTCCTCCCACACTGAGCTGCTTTATGAAACTGTTACAGATGGGAAAGAAATCACACCTCCATCCTTTCCCCATACCAAGTCCCTTACACATTATTTAGATACACTTTAGCAGACACTCCCACTTCATTTTCTATGCTCCTTCTCTTGCTTTCTGAAGGAAATGGGATTTATTTCCCTCAGTTGTGTCATCTCATGACTCAGTGCTGCAGTATTTTATGGGATGCGTTGAGCTGGAATAATTCAGCTTCATTAGTTTGACGTGACTGTAAGTTATATGAAAGAAAACAACGTTGTTTTATTTGTTTAAAAGCACATTTCAGACAAACCCGAGTCAGTGTTTTGTGTCCAGGATGCAGAGAGCCCCACCCTCTGTAACTGACCACACAAAATGTCAGCCCCGGGGCAACTGTTGTGCTGCTGTCGTTTCTCTTTCACTTGCAGTATTTTGGTATCACAAAGCCTGAACCAACATGATTGGAATGCCTTTTCCTCCTCTTTTGTTTCCTTTTTTGTAAAGAGGCTCTTTTGTTCTAATGGGATAATTTCACTTGGAATGTTTTCACTTTGGGCTTGTGAGGCGGCAGGGGGACGGCGGGGGGGAGGGGACGGGGTGTGGGCTGGATGTGGATGTGGGTGCAGAATGAAATGATGGACAGTGGAAATGTGTAGCCAGATACTGACTCTGTTTGGTCTTCTTGATTTGACCCATTCCTTTCCTGAATAATGATTAAATCTTTCTGTTTTATTACCTTAGTCTACACATTGTGGCCTTGTTGATGCTAATCTTGATATTTAAAATAAATAACATAAAATTAGGGCTGAAAAGATTGGAAATGTAATTTGAATTGTTGGAGGTTTTAGTTCCAGACCTTGTTGACATGTATTTGAATGAATGAATGAATGAATGAATGAATGAATGAATGAATGAAACTTTGTCATTGAGCATGCGTACCGGCACCAACAAAATGACATACCAGTACAGCCCAGTCCAAGATTACACAAACATAAGAACACAGATTCAGAAAGACTGAGGTTCAGCTATAGACAGATGGGGTTAGAAAAAGACACATCAGGCTGAGATGAGATGAAAAAAGAATATCTCTACTACTCAGACTAGACATGCTTAAAAGTAAACACCTTTGATAAGCAGAGAAACATGGGGGTTGAGGGTAGGGTCTCCCGGGGCATGCCCGAGGTCGGTCGCAGCCATTCAGGCATGGTCCAAACAAAAGAGAGTCCGGAAGTGAAACCAACCAAGCCAGTGACTCATAGGGGGGGTGTCTGTAAATCGGTCATGTGCGCGTGTGCGAGCCGTGAACCCGTTCACAGTGAATCTTCCAGTCATGTTGCTATGGTAACGGGAGCGACCTTGAGAGAGCTGACAGGGTTTATGTGTCGTTGCAGGTGGGAGTGGGCGAGGTCAGGGCAGAGCATCCATATGTGCATTGCACTGGTCTGGCCTTAAGGCCAGTAGGGAGCAGTAGGGAGGTGATTTGCAAAACAAATCCAGAAAAAAAAAGGTTTTATACTAAAAAATCTACTATCTACTATCCATTAGCAAAGTGACGTAGTTTGCTAGCACACAACACAGACCAGAGGAACAACGATGTCGCCGTCTACTTACAACTCGGATGTCTTTACGACTAGCTATTGTGCTTTGAATCGAGTCAGTTTTTGCACGTGTTGAAAAATTTCTGGATTTTTTTAAAACTGTTTATGTGGAATGATTAAAAATGTATAAAAAGGCAAGCTATCATTGGGGTAAAAACTGAATTATAATCTGAATCTTTTTCTCTTGCATATTAAAGCAGTGTTAATGCAGGTGCCATTGGCACTTCCTGACTTGGAAAAAACCCTTCAACTTTTTTACCATGGATGTATGTTTGCTTTGGATGGAGATATTTTGGATAACTTATTTATTTAATTTAAACAAATCCAAGAAAAAAAATCAACTTATGGATGTTTTCTGGATATACATTAGATTTATGAACACATCCACACTATTGTATACAATGTTGCGGCACGATTGTACCATGCTGACACTGTCTGCTTAAAATGAACCCTGGTCTGCCTTCCTGGACAGTGCAGGTCATCATCAGTAGTGTGAATATGCATTTGCTTCCACAAACAAACCAAAGATATTTGGTCCTTCTTAAAGCAGGAGTCTTGGTTCACCAGCAAGTGAACCCTGGTGCAGTTTGCCTGCAGTGTGAAAGCAAACAGGCCGTCCTGTTAACCAAAGATAGGAGGTGATGTAGAGCAACATGTTGGGTGGCTCACTCCCGCTCATGCTGCTTTTTTTACCGTCGCTTCAGTAGTTTTGTTCAATTTAAAGCTGGAGTCAAATATTGTGTTTTAGTATTTGTTCTGTTATTGTGTTTAGAAGGTTTTTATTTACCTGAAGTCAAGTATCATTTTAGTTTGTGTCACATTTAGATCTAAATAATTATCTCCGCACCATGTGACTTTTCTTTTCCTCTCTTTATGAGTGAAAAATGCAGATACACCCATTCATGCATCAAAAACATCAAATACCACATAACCTGCATGATTTTGAAAAACCATAAATGATGATTTTCATACTGTCCAGCATTAATACTGGTCATTATGTGTGATAGTGAAGAGTAAATATTCCTGAATTTTACTGCTTTTTTAACCCGTTTGTAATTAAGTAGGTGTAAAAAACTTCTAACAGGTAAACAATGTTCAAAACTTTTCCCTGCGGATGCCTGAGGACACATTTAGCTCTCATCCATTATCCTGAATTTTGTGGCTTTGTGCTGTATTTTGATCATGACTCAGCAGAACTCACAGTTTCATTATACCACCACATGCATGTTTGATCTTGTCCGGCGTGAAGCTGGATGGCTTTTTATCCTGCAGGTTTCATAATTGCTCTGGATTATGGAGATGAAGTTCCAATATTACCAACTTCATTCTGCACAACCCTCAACAGAGTTTTAGACATAGTGTTACTATGCTTATGAAAATGTGTGGTTTGAAGAGGAGTTTTTTTATTTTTACTAAATAGTCATGCTCTGATATTTTAAAACTCCTAAAACATTTTCTCTTTGTTTAAAATGATTGTAAATCAAGTTCTTTGTTAAGCATTCCCTGCAGGTAAAACATTTCTTCTGTTGGGAACGACAGCCACACAAACGGTTTGATGAAAGGTTAGAATACGCTGGGGGCATCTTTATACACCAGTGTATAAAGATGATTTTATGTAATCAACTTGTTTCATCATATTTTTACTACAGTGGATACGTAGAAGAGACCATTAAAGATATAAAACTCATCAACATCGCTGACTCGGCATGTTCTAATTGCTTTTTTTTACTGTCGTTGGTTTACCTTATTCAGAGGGTTGAAAAAAAAAACATGAGTTGACAAGTTATCGTTTTGTATTCGACGAGAAAATTAGACGATGATGATGATGAGGAAAATATTTTGTCAATAAAATTAACACTGGGTATTAGATATTGAGTATCAATCAAGTAAGTTGTAAAATATCTGCATATCCATCCATCCATCCATCCATCCATCCATGAAGCATCATGAAGCAACCCCAGTTAATGCTTAAACCCAGTTAAGCTTCTGTAATCTTATTGCATGTCATGGTGGGTTGCAGCTACATACTGGGAGATTATTCTTTTCTGTGTGACACCTGTCCTTCATGGTGCACAGTGGCACCAGTCCACATTTCCATGCTTCTGGACAGTCACTGGGGTCATAAATGTTTAGGAAGGTCAACAAATAAGTTATATTTTCCATTGTAGGAAGATTAACCAGGTCCTTAAACCTGGTTCCCCTTCAGTTTCCCTCCTCACTCCACTGGCAGCCCCCCTTGTCTTGTATTTTTTCTGGGTACTTACTTATTAGTTTAGATGTCCATTATTACATTGTAATAGCCAGGACGGTTCTAAGTGATGTGTAGCTGACTCTGTAGATGGATCAGCTGAGAGTCTCATGTTTATTGCAGAGATCCACGTAAATCCCTCTACCCCAATAAATCTCATCCACATTTGTCTTGAAAAAGGATTCACCTTGAAAAAGATTGAGTGAACCAGAAAAAAACATCAAAAACTATTAGTTTGATTGCTTAATAATATTATTATAAGCATATATAAAAGATTTTCAGTCGCAGAATGTTCTGCTTAAATGGATCATTATTACCTCTCTACCAGGTGAATACCATCGACTTCTTAAGTTTGATAGATGGGTGATCCTTTTTTTGCTCCTAACAAACCGATTCAGGGTGTTTAATGCTTGGTTGACCAAGTAAAGCTTCTGGAAATGACTTCCTTTCACTTGCATAGTCACAGGAGAGCTCCCTCATTCTCAGGACCTTTTTGATGTTTGCACACATGCTTCCCTCATTTTGGGATTAAGAGGCAGAGGGAAATGGTCCGGTTGACATTGTGTGAATCACCCAATGGTTTGTGGAGCCCAGAACCTCATTTTTCTTCATTGTTTTGATTATTTTAGCACTAAATTCGTACTCTGGGTTGTTTAGGTATATGTGGATAGGTGGACACACCTAAAAACACCTCTGTATTTAGGTGTTTAACTCTTTGTGCCTGTGACATTAGACTCCCACTTAGATCCGTCCTGCTTAACAGTTACACTCATGGGTGAAGACATAAATGTTTGCAGCTCTTTCCTGCAGAAAAAACCAGCCCTCTGTGTTCTGATCTGTATCCATAATATTTGGTAATGGAGACGTCTGGATTTCCTTTCCTTTCCCTTCCAGTGTTTCTTTGCTTATCCTGACTCATGCTCGGAAACCACACAGCAACGTTTTTGCCCAGTTCAGAATGAGTCACTGAGCGGAAATAAACACAGGCAGAGGCTGGCCGACTCTGATAGCATCTTTAATAAATTAGAAAAGTGTGTTGTTGTAGTTGTTCTGCAGTATCCATGACACATGAATGAACTTTTAATCCAAACCTGTTGCACTGTAGTACTGTAGAGGAAGCAGTGTGACTCCAGCTGATTAGGTCAATACAGGATGCTGAAGAAGCGGCATAAATTCATGTCTCAGCACATCATCGTCTGAATACCTTGTTACCAAAATGGTGATGATTAGTTCATACTGAAGCCAAGATTACGCCTGCGGAGGGACAACACAGGCCACTATTGAAATGTTCGTGGCTTAGGTGGCGTGGATGGACAACAAACAACCCACTTCTGGAAGAACTGTCAGCATCATAGACGTTAAACAGGAAGTGAAACCCCTCAGAGACAAAGCCCGGCCACAACAATGAGGTTACTTTCTTTGATGAGTTGTTGAACGGAGCCTCAAAAAGCACAGAGGATGTTTTAATCAGCATTTAACCAAACATGGAAGGCAGACTTGAAATCTAGCTCTTTAGATATCTTCGATATCCCTCCATTCATCACCTCCATTACATGTTGCAGAGCTGGAAGTTTTATTTATTCTGTGTTGTGGAGATCAGCGCTGTGTGGGAAGCACTTACCAGAGTTTACACTATTTACTGAAATTCTCAGAACGCATTCCTGCTGCCTGCTCTCGTCTGGGAAAGGACTTAACTAAGCACAACAATGACTCGCACACAAACAAACACAACACAGATAATATAAATCCTGATTTGGTGTATTGTATATATGCACCACCATGTCAGGGCTGACACTTGCAGCCTTTCTGGGAGAAAACAAACAAGTCGAGGGATTCATTTAAAGATCCTGCTCTTAGTTTTTCCTTTTCTTTGCAAACTAAACAGATGTGTCTTAAAGAAGCATTTGGATATTTCCGGATGTGGATTCTAATCCATGGAGTCAACACTACTAATTCTAGACTTCCGATATCCGCGTTGTTTCATTGGTCTGGAAAGTGAGGATGACAGTGTTGTCATCACCGGACGGCCAGCCCCTGCTGCAAACTGCAGTATAGCATCAAAAGAGCAGCTTCTTCTCAGTTTTTCTTGGCTTGGACTTGGTAAGAAAAAAAATGGTTGGAATCTGACATTTTTTTATGACATGACAATATAGGGCTTGGCTTTTAATCCCTCCTTCATGCGAGTCTGTGGAAGGAGAAGTTCAGACTTGCTGCGGCCAGTCCTCTAAGGAAACAGCTGGAGAGCAATTCCTCTGCTAACCCTTTCACCCACTGACTCACCTGAAGGTTTAGCAAGGGGGAACCGTCATATGAGACTTTGTGACCATTTGGCAGCTTTGTGAGGCAAAAACCTTGGCGTTGCACGCATGAAGCACTTGTCTGGGATTTGGAGGTTGTTGTATTTACAGAATGAGTCATAAACACAGTTTGCTTCAACTGTACTTACAACATACTTGTGTTGAGCTGCCATCAGGCAGGACACAGCTGCATAGGATGCGAGGATATTTTACACAGAGCCTCCTTTTACCTGATAATGCCTCTGTGGTAAATGTGTAAGCTAACTGGAGTGGGACATTTTCAACTCTGCGACCCTGAAACCCTGCCCATTTTAGACAAGCAGGGTCTGGATTCCAGGTGTGGGAGAGTCTCTCTCCATTCCTTCCAGTTCTAGAAAGCAGGTAAATGATTTGTCAGAGCAGGGTGACCCTTCCCTTCAAGTTAGCACACAAACACCTGGGCCATAACTCAGAAGAAGAAACCAATATCTACATGTGTGTAAAGACGATTGATAAAGTTCAGTGAATATTTGAAGATTTTCTTTGTGGATAAAATCAATAAATTACTTTTACCCCTTAAATGCTGCACAGTGAATGTCTAAAAGGACATTATTAGTTTTATGCTTTAACATGCTGATTACTTCTAAAAGAAAATGCTCCAAAATTCCCAATCTAGACGTGTTTAGTCTAAACTGAACAGGAAGTGATCAGGTATTTATCAGAATAAAAATGTAGCTGAACATTTCAGGTGTGTTCCTGGTGGCTGTGTGTGCAGAGGTTTGTTTCAGAAAGGAGCTTCAACAAACGCTGAGTCTACGCAGAAACTCTGGGTCAACTTAACTCTGAGATGACAGCTTTCAGGTCCAGATCAGATGTTTTGAATCGCTCTGAGTATCTTTACCCAGAGTAAAGAACCACAACAAAAAGCCAGCCCCAATCGAGCCGTGATACCTGGATTCACCATGGCAACCGCTGACAACTAGCTCGTTATTTACCTGGTTAGAAGGAGAAGTTTTATTTCAGCATGAGGCAACACAAAGAGGTGTTTAGTGAAAAATGCAACCTGCAGCTTATAGAGATGCATATCATGGAAGAAAACTGCTGCCTGAGCCAAATTGGAAGTTTAAATCAACTCGTCCACTGATCAAAAATTAAGGTTAAGGTTAAATAAATATTTTAGTGAGGTCATATATTGCTTTCCCCCCTGTAGCCAGGCTATATATTATGAGTGTTGACGTGTCTGTAAAGTCCCTGAGATGACACTGTACAAATAAAGCTGAATTAAATCGACTGCATTGTGCTAGATCATCTTCGACCTTTACTTCACACTGATTGATAAATAAACTATTCAGTGATCATTTCTTCATCTGGTATTTTGAAACCACAGCAATGCTGTTTTAACCATTCAGTACATGTTCTCTCTCCTAATAAAGTGACTTTACATAGACAGATACTGTCCTGTACCTGAAACTCCACCCAGTGTTGGAAGCAGTCCATACTCAGATTTTGCCAAATTGGGTTGTTTAAAACATACTGAAGCAGAATTATCTCTGTCATCATGAGAGGAGGAAGAGGATGGTGAGTAGACATCACCCCTGGGATCTAAAGACACACAAAAAGATTTCTACCATCAATCATTTTGTGAAATTCTGATTTCAGATGTGTGTGAGAACTTTGCGCAGCACTGTCCTTAAATGTTCTGCGATACCAACGTTTTACCAGAAAGGTCCCATTTACAAAAGGATATTTTCAAACATGATCTCAGTGCAAAGTACAAATCTTACTGTACATGCTCATCTCATATGCTTCAGAATCGTATGAGAATCAGAGGAATTGTAAAATGGTGCTTTTTCATACGTCATCATTAAAGGAATTATACTGACATATATTCAAGTTTGAATCTCCCTGTTATGTAAATAATTGTGCATTAAATCAGCTTCTAAATCTCTGGAGGTAGGTGGTAGGACGTGACACGTCTGACAGCTCATTCAGGTGGGAGGAGACAGGATGTATTTATGGTAAAGCTGCCAGTGAGGAGGTTTATTTCTTAACTCACTTTCTGGAAGAAAACCCAGAGTTACTCCCCAACTCTGGGTTAAAGTAGTCAGAGTTTTAACATGACCCAGAGAATTTAAGAGCGTAATCTCCCACTAGAAGCCCAGTTGACCTGACTCTGATTATGTCTCCCCCTGCTGGTGTAATTAGGGAAGAGCACAGGTAAAAGCTGTTTTTTCCTCAGATTCATGCTCGTCTTTCATGTCAGACACAATCCTTTTTGTTTTTTCAGTCTTTGCTCAGCTGAAACACGGTTTTAATCCTGCCATGTGTCCCTTTGAAAGTGGTGTAATATGCTGTTGAATGTCTGATGCCTGTCATGCAGGGAGCGTAATCACTGTTAGTATGTTTGAGGTTTCTCTTTGTGCCTTCCCATCAACACCACAGGTGTGTCAAGAGTTTTACTGCAGCTTTATTGTAACCGATGAAAAACAAACACCTTGTAATGATGTTGTTATCTCTGGGATCATTATTTAAAACTCTGATTGAGCTGCACGCCCTCGTGAAGTAGCTACATTGTTTTTTGAGTAGGAGTGTTTTGATTAGGTTTTATCTAGCCACCGGCTGTTGACGGCTCATATGCTCCTTTATGTTTAATTTTCCACAGCTGTGTTTTTGTCAGGGGGAGCTACACTTGTCATGTAATGTTAGCTTTTTCTTTTTTAGGGTATTCTGCATAAAAAATGAGTTGGGATTGTTGTTAACTTGATGACAAGTGACGAAAAGGTAGCAGCTAGTGATGGAAACCATTGAGGGTCTAATCTGTGAGACTAGAAAAGCTTTTTACTGTTGGTAAACAGACCTTTATTTGTGATGCAGTAAACATGGGCATCATGGAAGCATGAATTTGACAATAACAGTAGAATTAATTAAGAAAAAACAGAGTTTGCTCATACGCAGACATGATGCATAACTCTCTACCAATGTCTATGATTCCGATGCCAAATATGCAAGATAAGCCGGATAAAAGTGAAATTAAGTTTGACTGTTGCAACGGATCTGTGATGGACTGGCGACCTGTCCAGGACCTCTCTCAGCTTCACCCTGAATTGGACCAAGCGGTATAGAAAATGAAGGCATGCATGTATGCTGCAGGCGATGTCCCCTGAACTGACAGGTCTCATCACCTCAGAAGTTCAGCTGTGGCTAAATGCCCATACATGAAGAAATGCTACTCAAACCCTTCTCTGTAGATCTTTTAGTCCTTTGCCTTACGCACATTCACAGAAAAAAAGTTGGTTCTCAACAGGCACCTAAAACAGCTTTTCTCAGTAATCAGTGGGCAAAGGTTAGATTTACCTGAATGCCACCAGAATAATCACCTGGATTACTTATGTTTGTTGTGTTTCAACAAAGTTGAAGCTTGTGGACAGCCAACCGCCTCCTCCGTCTGCTTCCTCCACAGAGGAAAGGTTAGGGTTAGGGTTAGCTATGTAAGGTTGAAATTTAGGTTCAGCTCATCTAAGCGAGGTCGTTCAACACTGTAATCATTCATTTAGAGTAAAACCTGAATGTAGGTAATAAATGTCAGCTCACGCTGACATTCTAACATTATCATGATATTTTGTTTGTTTTTTGGGGAATTGTTGGACATAAAGGAGTCTGATGACCATCGGCTTTCAGGACATGTCCAAAGTGTTTACCTTTACTTCTGTGTAGTATAGTCCACCCACTTTGGTTCTGGTTAAATTGGTGCAAACAGGTTTGCTAGAAAGCACCAGGGTTCTGACGCTTGTTAATGGATCCGGTGCCAGATCCAGAACCGTAAAAGCACTGTTACTGCCATCCACCTGTTCGCCAACCCATTTACTGCCAAACCAATAAATGCTCTACAACCAAAGAATGGGAAATCTCAAACAATATAAACAAATGTTTGATGTTTTCTTATTGAAATATTATACATCCCATCTAACACCACCCATATCAGTGTATCTAACCCATGATTGGATGGGCTGTTCTGGAAACATAACAAAATAAGAGAAACATTAAACTGTATCTGAGAAAAATGCAAATGGCTTTCATAGTGCACTGGGAATGTGTGTGTCCTGTATGTCCTTGCATTGTGATGTTGTTCACCAACTTACCAGCAGGGGGAGTCATGTCTCCAGAACTATACCTCATCTCTGAAAGCCTCAGACTGTCCATCAGCTCCATGGAGCAGTACAGACCTCCTTGCAACTTAATTACTGTAAAAATACCTGCAGAGCTTCCAGGTATTTGCAGATCACCTGGAAGCTTCCAGGAGCTTCCAGATCAGCCGCACACTTCAAAGCTCTGTCAACTTGTGCTTTGACCCGTTTTAACGGTGAACGATTTTTACAGAAACTCGGCTCATCTTCTCCTCAGTCAGGTCAGCAAGGATTCATCTCAAACACAAGAATCGGTACTGTCTGACACCTTTACGCTATGCAGGCTGATTGCTGCCGAGACGTTTCCGGATGCTCTGACCTGACTGAGTGCTAATTAGTGCAGATGTTACAGTTACAGGAACTCTTCAAGTACTCCCTTTAGGGTGTCAGGGATGATCACAGGCAGATGCTCATTTCCTTCATCGCCTCTCCTCTTTCTCTTTTAGCCAGTTTTATGAGATGTGTGAGATGATAAACGTGTTTGGGGTATCCATCTTTGAAAGTTGTTGAGTAAATGTCGAAACAACGAGATTGGTTTGAAGTTGCCTTTTGCTTTATTGACACAAAATCAATGCGAAGGACCCGACTCGCTGGTGCATGAGTCATAGTTTCCAAAATATGCATGATGGATGGGTTTGATGAAATCTCAAGAATCAACAGAAGAACACTTACAGGCCACCGGGGAATTTTGTGGCATTTCATAAAACATGTTCTCAGGGTACAGTTTATGTACGCAGAAGTCATCAAGCCTTGATCTGCTGTGCATAGGTAATGGTGTTTACATTGAAAATTACATGTCTGTAGTGTAGTTAAAGTGTGGTAAAACATCCGCATCTGTCTTCTGTCTCATATACAGAACAACCCCTCCATCTCCTTCTGATGCTGTAACTCTTGTTTAGGCACCGCAGGCTTTATTCCCCTGTTGTTATGGAATGTGTCTCATTGAGAGTGATGGCCAAGTTGTTTCTGCTTGCCTGAGCAGAACTGTGAGCAACCCTGCAGGGCTCAGTCTGCCTGTCTGCCTCTTTGTGCGGGATCCTGTGAGATGCATCAGCGTAGTCCTGAAAGAAGCAACAAGTCGATTTGCAGCCTTTTTTTTTTGCACATTTGAAACATTTTATCTGGCTTTCACAGGAATTTCTGCAGCGTTGCATGGGAAAATACCCTACTTGCAAGCAAGAAAAGGATTGCAAAAGCTTGTGCAATCATTTGGGTTTCATAGCTAATTAAGCCTGGACAAGCTTATGAAAGGTTGAGTTTATGTACAAGTCTTCCTCACACATTGTTTCTATATTCTGTAGCTAATGTGGCGTTTGCATCTAGGAAACAGTTTATGGCTTAATGTCTGAACAAAAGGCATTTACGCCACAGGCAAAGTGACCCCCTCAGAACCTGCTCATGCAGGCCACACCAGCTCAGCGATAAGTCTCTATCTGTGGGAAACAAGACCCCTTTCCCTCCTAACTTGATAGCTGCGACCTTTCGACCTCCATTCTGTTAGCCAACCCCCCACTTCTCATTCTTTCTGTCTCACACGCTCTGTGACACATATTCGCTGTTCAGAGATCTTACAGATGTAAGAGTAGATGTCATCGGAATTAGGCTCTTTCATTGTGATGAGCAAGCAGCACAGGGGTCATCTGCAGCCCACTGAGGGGTCAGGCGCTCTGAGTGTGTGTGCTGGCTTCAGCCACATGTCCGCTATGGTTTGTATATGTTTACACTGCTGCTCACATGCTGTGCGACAAGTGTGTTTGTGTGTGCGTCTCACATGTATGTTGGCTGCACATGGGCTTGTCCGTGACAGTCTGTCTGTCCATGCCGCTGAGAAGGTGTCTGCACTGAGACGCACAGCATGAGGTCAAAAACCCATAGTCGCTGAAATAACATCGGAGTGTGCACGTGTGTACCAAAAGGCCCTCGAGCTGCTTTAAGTGCTGTCCAGCTGCTTGACACGGTCACCTTTTGTTCTTCCATTTGTCTTCAGCTTCAGGTTAAAACTTCTTCGGCTCACATATAACCCTCATATTCTTAAATTACTCACAGAAGCTAAATTTAGCACTGAGGAAATCACCTCTGTGCAGATGAAAAGGGATATCTGAATGACGGCAGTGTGCAGCGGGATCTCACCGTACGGTGACAGATAATTGGACGCTGTCGGGCCCTCCTGGATTATGTTGAGGAGGTATTGTTGGTGTTGTAATTAGTCAATCATTCACCTCCTATTGATGGTCTCAGCCCTCAGACTCATTCCTGGTTTAGGGTTACATGCTTTTGTCTGTGTATTGTGAGGACAGACACAGGGGAGGCCTGGAATTTCAGTTCATCTCCTTTTCAAACATCTCAGGATTTCACGGCTACATACACGTTACAGAAAAGCAGGAAGAATGCTGCGGTTTAGCTTTTATTCAGTCCTCCATTAAAGCCACACTGGTGCTTTGCAGGAGGGAAGCAGAGGTAGAATGAAAGGTGTCAGGGTTTGTTTGGTTTGCTTTAATGGGTGAAGCATCACATTGATTCAATGATCAAAAAACTGTTGTAGTGCTGGTGCAACTGCAAAATTGTGTTTTTTTTCCAAAGATGACTGGATTACCCAAATTTACACTGATTAAAAGAAGAATTGCAATAGATCCATTGAAATGAGAATTTTACTTTGTATTGCAAAGAACAAAAAGTTAAAACAGTTAAATGTCCACAGTGTTTTGATCATTAGGTTCAACCTGAAAGCATTTTTCTGCACAGTGCCCAGTGGAACATCGTCTTTACCTGGACTCGCTTTTACTGTCCCAATCAGTACCTGAAGTAAAACTGTCAGCCAGTGACACCTGACTCAAGTGTCTTCCAGCTTTTTGTGGTTCACCTGAGGAAATGGAGGGTGATGATCTTAGTGTCATGCATTCTTTATGACCCAAAGCATGTTAGCAGCTAAGGAGCTACAGCAGACTGCTTGTATCAGAGCCACTGACGGTAACTTTATTTGTTCTGTTGTCGGACTTTTTAAACCTGAAATCTCTCCAGACAACAGATATGGCTCCTCCCATCACATTTCCAGTAACACGACTGCTCTGCTGCCTACATGTTAACTTGTGAAGCACTGAGAAAGGTCCCCTCTCAATAATGCACCTTTACACCATGTTTGAAGGCTGTTTAGGCTGTTTAAACCGGTGCTGTGGTATCAGACTAATTCATATCATAACAAAAATAAAAATCAGTTTTCAGGATGTATTTGTATACCGCCTCGCAGCAACGAGACAGAATCAGGTAGACTGAGGAGCAGCCATAAACCAGCACACCCTTTCTTAGTTTGGTGAGGAAATAGTCACTTTGAGGTGAGGAGGGAAAAAAAGCTTTCACTACTTTGTGCCAAGGGGGCGCAGTTTACGGATGCCTCAAAAGACACCTCGATACAAAAAAGCACAGTCAGTCACAGGGACAAAGTGTGTGAACAAGGAGGTGAGTCAAAAGTGGGTGTGTCTGTAATTTGTCTGTGTGTGTGTGTGCGTAGTGAGGTGTGTGAGGCTGTGAACCATTAGTAAGGATGCCATGAGGTTATATTTCAAAACTCAGTCCTGTTACTCATACCAGCAACATTACTAATCCGTCCATTTCCATTTGCAATAAGGAAACCCATTCGGTGGAAGGACCCTTCTAAAGCTACAGTTGTGTTACAGTAACACAACGGTTGTGTTGTGGGGTGTGTCAGTAATGCACAAGACGCTGAGTAAGGAGAAATGTTTGGTTTGTGTGATGGTGCGGAAACAATCACCTCGTTTTTAAATGCAAACACAAAAGCATGATGAGGAACCAGAGTAAACTGTTTATATCCCAGGAGAAGCAGCAGCGGTGGTGGAGGAAGAAGGGTTTGCAGCATCAGAGACTGAACAAGCTGAGCATGAAGGCTGTCCTGTGCTGGAAATGTTCAGGAAAGATGCTGCACAAGTGAAACCACTTTCTTCCCTGTAAGACAGAAAGGTACTGGAGTTTATTCCTGCCTGCAGCCATCGCCCTCAACATGGCCGTATCTTTACATTCAGACTGATATGCCTTTTTTAATGAGAAAATTGAATTGATATATATTTCCCCCCTTTTAAGTGATTTTATCAGACCTAATATTACACAATTCCTATCACAATGTTTTCTAGATATCCTCTGTTTGTGTTCTGCGGGTGAATTTTGTCCCATTCATGTAGCAACACATACTCTGTCTGTGGGACATGAGTCTTTTAAAAAGATTGTGGTCAAGTTGTGTCCCTCTTTAAGGGGAGCTAAAGGAGACCGTCTAGAAGGTAATGTTAATACTGCACAAGTCTCTTTAAATATAAGAATCATATCACAAACATAGTAATATCTGACAGGCAGCGTTCTCGTGTATTCGCTCAGACTGAAAAAGGTTCAGTTAAAATGATTAAAAGCAGAGGAAATACACTCCTTCCCTCAGTCTCCGTTTTGTCTTAAACATACAGCAGAAACTTTTGAAGCCACCTTACTATAATTACCTGTCCGACAAACCTCTTTGAAATAGGGAATCTTGCAGCCTTGTTGTTGGTATAGCTCATGGTTTGCACTCTATGTGGGTAGCAGGAGACATGAAAGACTTGTTGAAAACAGTTTTTTCAAAGTTCAAGGTGTATTTGTTGTTTGATGTCTGGTGATAACATGTGCTGAAAGCAATCTGTTGAAAAGTGTGAGTGTACGGTCTGCATGAGATGCAGTTTTAGTGTTTTCCTGGTCAGGCTTTTCCACAGCGTATTAGCAACCAGACGCTCTTTGCACAGTGTGAGGATGTAGTCCTGACAGGTCTGATTAGCAAATGTCCCAGCTTTTTAAGATTAAAGGCTTTAGATCTTTGACTTCCGCTCAGAAACACATGGACTCATTTCTTTCTTTTAATTTAGATTTTGAGAGTGAAGGAAAAAGCCACAGGAAACACACTGATGGGACTAAGTTGCATTAAATGGAAAGTGTTGGACAGTTGTGCTTTTGTTTAAATGTGGGATGGCTAATTTGGGCAGGAATGTACAACTTCTCACAAAAAGACTTTTATTGGTCCAGTGAAATTGTACTGTTAGCACAACAGCTCATGCTCTGCCATCGTGAAGCTAAGTCATGCCTGAGATTGGTTTATGATGTTTAATGGTAATTAGAACATGTGAAAACTATAGCTTACAAAGTTTGGATAAAGAACTAAAGAAATTCTAATTACAGCTGAATTGACTGATGATGAAATACAGACTCACTCTGGCATCACGTCCTACCAGTTTGCCGTAACTTTTTAGCATATATCAGTTTTGTGAAAGATTTTCAGCACGTTGTTCAAACACGTGCCAGAGTATTATGACAGAAATGGTAGAATCACACATAAATCTGACAAATGTATATAGTGTATACACACCAGTTCTTTTGATTCAAATTGGTTACTTTGATAAAAAAAAAGTCTACATTGTTTGTGGGAGCAAAGTAACCTCTGGCCCTCGTACAAATGTAGGTCCTGGCCCACTTTAAAGGGGACATACAGTATCATGCAAAATTATACTGTTTTTGATCATATTTTTTAGTTTGTTTAATTTTCTTTATTCTTTATTACTTTTTATCTATTAGGTCACAGTATTTGCTGTGGGTCTGCCAAATAATGTGGACTCTCTGGTAACTCGTTTGGTTAATTGGAATACGTTTTCCATTGTTGACATTTATAGTAAACTTACCAATAAAATGTTTCTCTGCCAGGAGATTAGCATATCACTGCTATTAAGCTACAAACATGGCGGAACAGGGTAGAGTTGAACTTCCTGTGACCTGGAGGGGGGCGGGGCA
>JBAMHV010000013.1:22506054-22521970 GCA_037177535.1 Pseudomugil gertrudae
AATAAGCAGGAATTCAGACCAAAGCATTGTGGTTCTACTTTATACAAACAATAAATTAATGATTTACATGTTAAAAGAAAGGATTTAAAAGCATCATATGTCTCCTTTAAATGAACCAAGTACAGGAAGCGGACTACAAAACAAAGGGCATTGTGGGGAAACAAAACCAAAACATTGGTGCCTGTGGATGATAACCAGGTCGGGCCCATAGAAATGGTTAGTGGTCAGATGCAGAAGAAAGTGGAAAAGCTCTGATAGAAACATTGTCAATCAATAACCCTTACAGTCTGATGCAGCGCCACGTTTAGTGTTGATGTGGTGGAAACAGAAGTTGACTTAATCAATAAAAAAAAAAACACACACACACAATAGATGTAACGGTTTTCTTTTTCTTTTATCTGTTTTGTCTCCCCTTCAGTAATTGCAGATGCAGCGCCACCTCTGGTGAGGAGGGACATGCATTATTCAAAATGTCGCATTCATTTAAATCCGTGGAGCAGGAAGGCAAACTTAGGCCACAGGAATGTTCCCCAGTCGTGATAAGTCTATCAGCCCATCCTGGCATAAATGATCGTTAAAAGAAAAAAGAATTTACAGAGTTAAACAAAAGCAAAAACCCACATGTTGTTAGCATACTTTCCTTCACTTCCCCTCCTGCAGCTTCAAGTTTGTTCACTTCATCACAGACATCAAAGAAACAGCAGATATTAACAATGAAAGAAAGCATTTAGAGGACTTAAAAGAGGAGAAGAGTAGCATATAAATAGCTGAATATGAGAGAATTTGTTTTATATTATACCGAAAGATACCAAATCTTGATCGTTGACAGTTTTTGTTTTGCAGGGAGCTGCCTAATGGTCTATTTAAAAGAAAAGTTGCCTGACAGTTTAAGAATGAATAATTGCTTGTAATCTTGTCCTTCTTGCCCAGAGGCTCAACAGAGGGTTTCAAATGAAAGAAAGTTTTTAATCATAAACTATTTCACTGACATTTTTTCTCAGTTGGCTGAAATGCAGCAGATGCCTGGCAGTTAGCTTGTTAGCTAACACAGTAACCTGCTCATACCTTGTTTTATGGGCCACACAAACATTATCCTGCAGACAAGGGTCAGTTGGCTCATTAGTGACCCCAAACCATGAGAGCCAGTTAAAGTTACTAAGCTTGTTAAGACACATTTGTGCATCTCAGCGTAAACGTCTAGAAGTTTTATACAGATGATCCTCATTTATCTCAGACTGCAGCAACACTTGAAAGACACACAAACTTCTATTTCCTTTTATCGTTAGTAGTTGTTGAGTGTCTGTCAGTCGGTCCCATAGGCACTTCAAGAAACCAGTCTGGGCAAGAAAACAAAGCCTAGATTACTGCTCCGGAACAAGCTGCAAAACTATAGTGAACAATAAAAAGAGGATGGAAAATTACCTCAATATACAACCAGAAAACAGATTATAAATGCTTCCATTGTCTATCTTTGATTGAATTTCTGTAGTTTATACTCAATGATTAATCATATTCTATGGATACAAACAAGATTTTATCATTATCTTTTATATTTACTCAGTTATTATACTAAAATATAGTTTTAATCATGCCCACATATAACAATGGCAACTTTAATAACTGGTTGCATTATTGCATTGGAGTGGGGCTGATTTAATTTGTTAGCAGGCCCTTTGCTGTCTATCTGTTAAACTGTCATCACAATATGATAACTACTTAGCTGAAAACTTAAATCATCATCAGCCTATATCTATAGATTCCTAATTATCATCATTTAACCAAGCCAGCTAGTCAAGAGGAAAATATTGTCCCCCTCTCTGTAACACACTGACAGCAGTGGTATTGTACACTGAAGGGTAGAGCTGCTGTAATTCTGAGGTATCAGTCAGCAGGAGAGATCGCTTTTCACTGCTGTCACAAAAGGAGAAGGTGGAGTTAAGAGAATGAGTATTGCCCGGGCAGCCAATACACAGCACACCTCCTCCCGCTCTCCCCCTTCACTCCTTTGAATGGGGCACTCCTCCTAGTTTCTCCGCTCTGCCTGGTGAAGTGTGTGTGAAGACAGAGCAGGAGGAAAGTGTGTGTGCAGTGGCTGTGTGGACATGTCATAGTTTACTCTGGGAGTCTGATCAATCGGCTGGACGCGGTTGCAGTTTGACATTATGCCTGTCATGAGGACCCAGCTTGGAGTTTTGTTTTTGTTGGCCCAGTCGGTGATCTACTGTGATGCTTGGTTCTGGTCCTGGAGTGGTCCTACAAAGTTACCCCCAACAGTGGAGCAGGAGGGGTCTGGCAGTCCAGTGGGCAGTGGAGAACCGCCGTTAGAGAGTAGTACAAGAGTTGGAGCAGAGATTGTTCATGAAGGATATGAGATCCAGAAAGAAGTCCAGACTTTGGATGAGACCGCTGAGGCTCCTCAACTGGCCACCCTAATACCTCCAGCAGTTCCAGAGAAAGACCATGCATCAAAAAAGAGCACTGCAGGGAGCTCATCACCCAGAAGTACACCTGGTAATGACACATCTTCATTAAAGGGTATTGGTTCTGGAACATCTGATCACTTAGAGTTCACTGAAAGTTTGTCAGTCGTGTCTGAATCGGCCTCAAAGACTCATCTGTCCGGCTCTACATTCATACCCGAGTCAGATTTTACACCAGGGACTGAAACCAGTTCAGGATCTGAAAGTGTTAAAGTAATGCCCACAGGTCAAAGGGGATTGGATAGTGGAATCAGTGTAAACCCCCCCAAAGATGAGCAAAAGTCAGAGAGAACTTGTACAACTTGTACCAGTGCAGATGGGAGCCACAATACTGGCAGCACAAAGTCAGAGCAGAGTCTTGATGCCAACAACACAGAGAACTGGAACAGTAGCTCTCACTGGAATTACATGAATTTGACTACATTTAAAAGCCCGAAAGATTTACAATCTTTAAGTTTAGAAAAGAAACATGAACCACTTTCAGCACAGTCTCAAGGGGACCAACAAGCATCCCACTCACCAGCTGGTAAATTTACAGCTAACTGGGATGTGTTACAGACTAGTCATCCTTCATTCACTCACCAGATAGAAACACCAGCTAATGTCACTCACACAATAAGACAAAACACCAGTTTCCCAAAAGCTAGCCAATCTCAAGCAGCAGTGACAAGCCAGAAAGTATTTACTGGTCAAACTGGTCAAATTTTAGATGCTACTCTTCCAGCAGTCAGTGAGGAAGAGCTGAGCCGAGCAGCTGTATTCAGTCAGAAAGCTGCTGAAAACCATACCAAAGGGGCTAAGTCAGCACCGGACGCTGAATCCCCACAGTACCTGTTGGTAGATACTCCTCTTCCTTTCTGCTCTTCTATGGTTGGGAAAAACTTCACTGTGCCAAATTACTTCAACCAGAGCAGTGTAGAGGAAGTCCGAGCGCTCCTGAATGAATGGGCATGGCTGTTGCGGTCCCACTGCCACCATAGCTTGGAGTGGTTTTTCTGCCTTCTCTTGCTACCAAAGTCTGACCCTGGGGTCAAGCTACCCTTGTTACCTTGCCAGAGCTTCTGCCAAGTGTTGCAGGACAGTTGCTGGATGCTCCTGGATGAGGGACACCTCCCTGTGGAGTGCCACACTCTGCCGGATGAGGATGATGATGGGTATCAGTGCTTGTCAGTTAGTAACCAGAAAGGTAATTACTGGTTCAAAGTGAATCTTATATATTCATTTTAAACCAGTTTTAAAAATCTACTTACCCAGTACCCCGTCCCCACCCAACAAACTGACTTTTATACCCAGAGATTAACAGTGATCCGTTCTGTGCTTATTTGTTATACGTATGTTTGTGTCATTAGAGTAACGAGCATGGTGACAAGGTATTGTGTTAACAGGTTGCATGTATGTTACCCCTGACCCTAACATTGCATGACTTCCTTCATACTTTGCATCGGTGACATTACACATATACACATAATCATCTGCCACAGTTTGCTACACCCGAGCCTCAGTGACAAACGGGTGACATACTACAATAATTGCTTACTTCTGACTGTACTATCTGACTGTAGACTGTGATAACTTGATGAAATGTTTCATTGAGACCACTGACAAATAGCCACAATCTGCAAACAACTTGTGCATCCAGATTTTTTTCAAACAGGAAGTTGCGTGCAGGTTGCATTATAAGCATGTGGTCAGAAATAGACACATTGGGTTGTCAAGTATGGGAAGCATTTATGTATGTAAGTGGGTTTCATTGCCATGGCTTTCTGCACAAATGTACTGGTTCAATTAATATATGCCGACAGACTTCATAATATAAATGGTATATGTAGAGCAGCAGGGTCAGTGTAGGAGCTAATACGTGCATTTATCGTACTACAAGTGGTTGCTGATTCATGTGAGATCATTCTGTTTTCTTAGTGGAACATGAAACTAGCTTATGTTAACTCTCTCTGCTTTGAAGCCTGCTTTTATCTGCTAGCTGTTTGTCAGTCTTCCCTCTATATTTCATATCACCAGGAGTTGAAGATTGTCTTTTATCTTACAGACACTTAGTTTCATTGACAGAGGTGAGTGGACATCATGGTTCTGGTTACAGTGCTGTTACCCGGTTCAGGACATGTTTTGTATTTATTGGAAATGCATCATCTGTATTTTATAGATGAGGAAGATGAGGGTTAGGGTTTGGATTAGAGAAAAGTTGTGTGAAGGTTTTGTGAAATTTGTAGCTGACATTTATACAATGGGTCTGATAGTGAAAGCTCGAAAGAGGTAGTTGATCCAGTAAATGTTGGGCTTCCTGGAGGCAGAAGGTTGTGACACTGCACATTAACCTCGTGTATATTAAAAGAAACAACCTTGTTGCCAATTTAAACCCTGAGGTCGGTTTTTATTGGTACTCCAGAAGTTCACCACCTAGACATGCATGCTGAGTAGTGCTTGTAAAAGTAGCCTGAAGCTATAGTTGCATTGCTTTCAGTCACTCTAAATTAGACATAAAAGCTCTGCAGACGAGATCATCTGGTATTGTTCATTTAACTCATTTGGACCTGATGCAAAACGCAAGTTTACTTGTTTAAGTGTTTGAAGGGAGACTCAGATCTACAAGCTACTGATTTTAGTGCTGAATGTCCTAAAAACTCCTTTCTTGCTTTTCTTAATTACTCTGACAGTAAGTTCTGTTAGCCTCTGAAGAGGGTTGACCAATGCATTTTCTCAGTGGAACTCCATATGGTTTGCACAGCATAAGCTAGTGACAACATCTAACTGTGGTGGTAAATTTTTGATAGAGAAAAGCCGGCAAAGAGGTCACACATGAGTAATCGAGATAATGTGTTACAAAACTCTGTAAATGTGTGGCTCAAAACCGAGAAGGAGAAAGGACGAAGGAAAAGTAATTTCTCTTTGGTCTGGTAACTTCAGGGCCGTATGTGTCCATCCACTTGCAAGCCCTTTGACCTCGGATCAGAGCCATTATTATGAAAAGTTCCTGGGAAGCTCCTGACACTTTTCATTACCTACAGCTCCGCTAGCAAGACATGTAGGAGGAGGGCACTCACTTTCTCCTTTTTACTGTGGGCCTTAACACCACCCCACCTCTACATCATTCACCTATTCTATTCTATTCTATTCTACAGTCATTTAACTGATGCTTTTCTCCCAAGTGACTTACATTTGGGATGTGGGGTTCAGTGTCATGCCAAAGGACACTTTTAGTCAGAAGGAGCCTGGAACCAGCCAACCAACCAGTTGGCAGATGACTGCTCTCACCTCCTGAGCTACAGACTCATTAAACAATGTTTTGTGATGAACTGCCTTTATTTTGTAGATGTTGATATACTTTATACGGATTTAAAGAAGGACGGTTATCACCAGTGGGTAGAAGAGCATCTTTGGTTTTAGCCTGTAGACGAGCAAGAGTACTTTGAGAAGATGGCAGTGATAGTCTGATGGGAGGTCAGATAGTCAAGACCTGTCTGAAGGGAGGCTTTCACTGTGGGATGAGGGATGGAAAATAAGTGTGTGTGTGGGCGGGGGTTAGGGTTCAATAGCTCTTTTATTGTTTTTTTCCCCCATAGTTACCACCAGTCTCTTTGTGAAAGATGGGCAGTCATTCATATCAGGGTCTAAAGATCAACTGCAGTTCATTTTGTGGGAGCTCTGTATAACAAAATCTATAAAAAAAACCATTAATTTCACCAAAACTGACAACTATTTATTACAAAATAAAAGAAAACTGGCCACATCTGCAGTATCTATTAAAACAGGAGGGATGCATTTGTTAGATTGATGGTTACAGAATGTCTGTGCATTTTGCTCTGGGTTTTGTGGATCAAGCTCATTTTACTGGTCTGACTCTGATTTGTAGCAACAGGGTTCCACTGAGCTGAGACTGATATTGTATCTCATGACAGGAAGGCCCAAAGCTGGCTCCAGGCCTTCGTAGTGGTGCTTGCCAGGGAATCATTTTGACTTGGCTCACAGGAGGGTTCCAATTATGGGCACATTTCAGTCTGACTGCTTTCCTGCCAGAAACCCCTTACCCCCTCTGGTTTGTGTTGTCCTTGTAGAACATGAGAAGTGACAATCTATGTTGCAAAACACAGTTCAGAAGCACTGGGATACGTGGTGCTGGATGATGGCCCAAACTTAAGAAGGCTTAGGTACAAAAGTTGTTGCTAAGTAGATAAATGTGTTTTAAACCTCTTTTGAAGCATTTCCATGTTACTTGGTGGATATTTGAGGCCTAATTCTTTGCACAGGTAGCAAACATGAGCCGTTACTCCGTCCCTAGAGAAAATTACACAGGTTGGGGTAAAGTCATTGTCATGTAAATACCTAATAAAAAGAAAAAAAGCTGTGCTTATTAGTGTTCTTAAGTTCAATTAACATGTTGCCAATTAACCTAATTAGCTTTCAAATGTTCCTCCAGTATTTACTGAAACCATGGCTGTGTCTCAATCAGCGCACTAACACTACTTCGTGCACTATATTTAGGTGCGTAGTGCGTTCACACTGGCATTTAAAGAAAAAAGTCAGTGCACTGAAAGTACCCGGATGCTGCCCTAAAATTGTCCAATAATCTAGTGTGAAACGATGAACACTTCGCGCTCTAAACCGATCTTGCTGATGGAGCGGAAAAGGAAATGCTGGACTTTCAAAATAATGGAGGCTAACAATACGGCAGCGGAGGCTAATTTGTGTAGACGTGAGTATGAAGTTATTTCCTTACGGTTCTCATGTATACCGCAGCTTGCTACATAACCGAAAAATTGTTTGAGAATGCGGTGACCGACCCAGTGCAGTTAGTACACGTAAATGTTAGCAGGTTTTACCCGTGTAGGGGACACAAAACAATAATTTTGACAAAATAATATGTGACTTACCGTCACTACCGGTAAGTGGCAAACGTCCAGTATTCAATTTGAGACAGCACTTACCCATAATGGTGCGCACTACAGGAAAAAAGCGCGCAGTGCGCACTATGCACTGATTCCAGCACACTAGCCCACAGCCCACTTGGTTTTACCAGTCTTTTACTGTGGCGGTTCCATCTTTTATGTTTTGTTGCTATCTGATTCAGAACATAACCTTTTCATGAAAGAGTAAAATTATCTCGGTTCCAACGTCTGATTCGTTGTATTTGTGCTGTGTAAAATGTGGGTTTTATGACATTAACACATCACTACATTGTTTTTTTATATATTTTTTACACAGGACCTTTTTAGAGTCAGGGCTGTTCATACTAGTTTCAGCATAGACACCGACAGGACAGCTGACAGCCAGACACACACCTCCTTCCCAACTTTACCATTGTTTGATCAGGTCTTAGTCTTGGACATGATAGTTCTGAATTAACAATGCAAAAACACTTCAATGCATCATGTCAGCGCTCATTGACCCAGTAACACTGATCCATATGGAACATACCCATCAAACATCGATACGGTAATTATTTTTAGATGCTCCTCAGAGCGATCGTGTGGAATAGCTTTCACTTATGTGAGTTTGATGAGGAAGATGTGGATATCCAAAGTATGGTGCATTAACTGTGTTAAAGTCAGGCTGTGCTACCTGAGGCATTAAAACTAACCTGTGTAAGTTTTAGTAAATCCTCTTCATAGGAAACAGATTTATTATATATCTCGCTTTAATATCTGCATAGAATTTTATTCTGGTAGTTTTTCTTCTCCGTGATGTGAATGTGGTTCTGTGTGTTTATCTTTAAAGAGCAGATGGTTTGTCATTTAAATGTGTTACTGAGCTCAGGATAAATGACATTTTAATAGCTTCTTGTGATTGAGATGAATGGAAGAGAGTAAGTTTGTATTGTGGCAAAATGTGTGATATAAGGCATTTTTATCCACCTAATATTGTGTTGTGATCAAACTTGTGATTTACACTGCTAATAATGAGCGTTACAAAAACTAAATGGTGCTAAATGGGTATCAACAGCTGATCTGCAGGAGAGACTGAGGCCTTGTCCACTCGTAGCAGACTATCTGGCACAATGAAGATATCTTTCTATGGTTTGCCATCCACAAAGACGGAAAGATTTAGAATAATTATTTAAAAAAACCACCAACTAAGAACTAAGGGGGGACGAATTGCAAAAATAAGAGTTTAGTTTCAAAATGTCTTTAACTGGGAAGAAACTGCTCTCAAATCGTGCAACTCGTGTTTCTACTCAGAAACAGCATGCAGTAAGTATGCAGGAATAGTTGTGGATGGTTTTTTTGTGAATAACTTTATTTCAGTTTAAGATTAATGGAACACAATCACCATAGTCGATAGGCGTCTAAATTCAGCATTCAATAGAAAATGAATGAAAACAGACTGTCCAGCGTGTACCCTGCAAAACTCATTTTAACCCCCGTAAAAAGAAAATGATACTGAAATAATTACAAATTATTTGTAATCCAGGGAACTCGTTTAATTTTGTGGTTTGAATTGAGGTCATATCCTCCAGGCCTACGCTGCAACCACAAATTAAGCTGAGATTGCATCCAGGTCACGACCTTTCTCTTAAACAATTATCAGTTTGTAATTTTCATGTTTGTGAGGTGAACTCTGACTCTGCAGACAAGAGGTCAGACCACCGAGCTGCGTCTTGCATAGTCAATGGCGGCAAACAGACCCCAAGGGATGTTTGAAGTGGTGGCGAAGTGCAGTTGGGTGAACCGGAAAGTTTTCTGACAGCCCAGATGTTCAAATGTTTTCAGATGGATTATACGGGATCAAGCATTGCTCAAAGCTGTGTACACAGTCGTTCACTGTATGTACAGCTTTATCAACACGGTGTCACAAAGTGCGCTGCTCCATCCTGGAATGTTACTAAAAAGCAAAGAGCTGTTTTCCTGGTCAGTAAGCGGTCGGCTTGACAAGACAAACTAGTCCCATAAACCCAGCACCGCTCCATTCATCAGCAGCTCTTTTTTTTGTGCCCAACTGACCTTGAAGCTGTCAGAGCTCAACAAAGGCTGTGTGGAGAACCTGAATTGAGATTGCACATAAAATGCTAATGATGGAGTCTTTGCGTCGCCGGCAATTTCTGATCTCTGGCGGCTTGTTTGGGTCTTTGCAGACAGTAAAGCAGCTTCGGTAAAAAACCTTCTCTGGAAAGTCTAAAACAGGTCAAACATTTTAATCGCCTTTAGATCCGGTAATGAAATGATCTAATCTCAGTTTCTAACAGGCATCTGGCACAATAACACAGATACGTTTGTAATAAAAGCTGCATGATCATCTGGTTCATATAAATGTGTTTTTTCTCAACATATCTCTGTGAGTGCACATCTGGTTGGTGTGAGGGATTGCTAATGGTGAGATGGTTCCATAATGACAGGTTTGAAAGCTGCACATCCCAAAGAGGAAGCAAAGTGCATGTGATCATTTGACAAAAACACTTACAAATCAGATGTTTGAACGGCAAAAGGAGATGCTACAGAGAGAGGTCAGAGAGGATGAATGAAGGAGGAGTGATGTGTGAGAGATGCAACTCACCCTTAAAGTTTTTACAAACCTACAAAGCTACACTTTACTACAGCGTTCATCCTACACACCAATCTTTGACGTAGTTTTGTTAAAGTGGACTTTAAATTATTATTTAATCATCTGAAAATAAAATTCACATTTTATGCCATCTTTATCCATTCATTCAACAAACCAAACAAATTTATTTTCCACTGTCTTTTATTCACATTGAACCCCAAACACACGTAACACATTAAATATGTTTTTCACATACTGTCTTTAAATGTTCCCATACAGGAGAAATGTGTTAGCATTAGACAATAATTTCAACCAGTGGCTTTTTTCTCTTGGCTCTTGGTTTTAAATAACTTAGATATGAAGCAATTTGTCAATTTAAACCAAGATGTGTCCAAAAGCTAGTTTTTTGGGATCTGTAAGGTTAGCAGCTAGCTTCCCAATGTCCCGATGTTTGTTTCCTGCCCAGATACTTCCAGTGTTTTAGCTTCCTGCCACACTTTACAGCTACATTGCCGACATTCAATTATTTTGAACATAAACAAACTGAATCGATATGTGTTGCATTAAGATGCTTTGATTAAGTAATGAATTTGCCCTATGGTGGATTAAAATTAAAATGCTTTTATTTTGAAAATTTCTGTTAAATTTTTTATGTTATATTTACATGTCAATCAGTGGTCTGCAACATTTGATAATAATAGAGTACCGGAACTTATTTGACCCTTAAAAAGGAATTAATCACACTAAACTGATAACATTTTAATGGTTTTTAAGAGTTGTGGTAGAAAATGACAAACCTGTACTTAATTACAGCTCACATTTAGACAGCAGAGCTCGTCTCAGGCATCAGCATGGCACTTTTTGTGTATGTTTGCTCTGGGAATGTTGTTCAAAGTGACGTTTTTTGGTTGTTTGCTAATTTCTCACTATTTCTAGAGCCAGTGCAGAAGGGCTGATTAACATGTAGCTTCAGAACTGCAGGCTGTAGCTCCTGAGCTAGATTAATACGACCGTTCCAGCAGCCAGTGTAGAATTGACTAATTTCTGTGTAGTTGTTTCCACATCTGTGGATTCCACGACTACATGACTACTTGGTTCTTGCCAGTTTAAACCCTCCTTAAGAGGGAGCTGGGTTCAAACATGTGAGCACAAGCCTCCCGAAAAGACCCTCAAGGTGTCTCGAGCTGATTTGAAACATCTGGTTGACTTGCTGAAATGACAGTTTATTGTTACCCTCGGCTCATGCAGCAATCAGTGTGTACCTAAAGGATTCTGAATTGAAGTGTCTGAATGTGTGGTTTTATGATTCACAATACTTTTTTATATGAGACAGTTATTCGCTTTTTATTTAGTCTTTAACTTAGTGTTACTTCTGCATTATCTTTTCACATTAATCACTTTTAATGTTTGCTATGACAGATTTCTGTTCCTGTTTACAGATTGCAGTTTAACTCACACTGGTAGATCTCCCACAGTACAGTGCACTCACAGAGGAAATGTTTCACCTCAGGAATATTAGTCTGATTTGTGCAGATAGGATGGGCATATTGGAATGTGATTTTATTGCTGTCCTGTTGTAGCTTGACTGGCTTTTCTGTCAGCTCACATTTAAATGAAGCCACCTTTAGTCCTCCCAGAACACCCACATGTTGTGGTCATATCGCAGATTAAGCTAAATGTTGCATGCGTTAAAGCTTTCAACAAACCTGAGTGTTGACCCCGTTGATCTCCTTCACTGATGGCAGTGGAGAGGCTTTGAACCAAGTAATAGACCTGAGTCACCAGGTGGTGACAAAGCAAATCTTCAAAGCACTGAAAACACTTATTTCTGGGAGTTTTCTTTCAGCAGAAGAAAACATCATTTTTGATCAAAGCATGAAGGTTTCATTTAGAGATTTACGCTCTCACAACAAAATCTACACAAGTGACTTCATGCAGATGCTTCTTGTGTCCCTTTGTTTCCTAAACACATGCTGTTTTTATGAACTGAGCTGTCCAGAGTCACCCCGGGTGATGGAGGAGTGTGCAAAGCCATGCTGGAGGCCCAGCTGCTGGGCTCTGCGTGCCCTCCAACAGTCACATGTTGCAGTCGGAGATGTTTTTGTTTTTCATTTTTGCTTTTCATTTTTATAGCATGTTCAGGAATGTGATGCACAGACATCCAACTGTTCCAACATCAGAGTTAAAGTTCTAAAACTGAACAGATGAAACTGAATTAATAGAACGAGGAGCAGGAATGCTTTCCAAGCTAAAACAATCTGTAATACAGTCACAGTCCAGCTGCTATAAGACTTTCCCTTCACATTTTATTTCAGGAAGTGGAAGTTTGGGGGGTTTTTGGCATAATTTAGGAAGGGGGGGGGGGGTAAAGTAGGAAAATGTCTTGTATGTTTGTAGTCCCTTGAGCAGAGGGTTTGCAAATGGTTTGTTGGAAACAGTTTGGTAAATTTCCATTAAGGCGTTCGTGTTCTCCCCAGTACTGGACTTCATTCTGTAGCACTCTGTAACTGGGATCTGAAACTGAACTCTAACTGAATTTTCGTGGGATGACGTGTTTTTCAGAAGTGCTTAGATACATGTCTTTTTCTAATTGGTAGCATTAAGAAGACAGATATATAATCTTTAGAGACACTACATAGCTTTATAACCATCAAACTCATTTGGCGCGTCATGAAATGTACTTTACATACCATGTCCCAGTCCAGCAGGTGTCAGCACACCAGACATTTTAAACATGCGCTGATATAGTTAAAAAAAAAACATTATTGTAGGAATAAAGGAAAAAAAAGAGAATAAAGGGAGAGAACAAGCGATAAGGCAAGAATGAAGAACAAACTGTCTTTTACTGGCTGGAGAGATCTCAAAGTTACTGGTAGGATACAAGAAGAATACTGAATTAGTCATGAATGAGGGGGGCATCACAGAAAATACACAAAAATTTTGTGTATGTTTGGAACCATGCATAAAGCCTCCATAGCTCATGATGCAACCTTAGCTTTAGCATGCTTAGCTTGGATTTCAAGATGGCTGCCATTGAATTGGTTGTATTTTCTCCTCATAGTTACCAGTCTTATTTTGCTTTACATCAAATGTGAAAGATGTTTATAACTCTATTCTTCTCTTTAAGTTTTATTGAATGATTTTCATGAGAAAACATTAAAGCTAGCTGTAGCCTATCGTCCTCCTAGAGAAAGCTGTTCTTGCCACACATCTCTGTCATGTTTTGGACACTTGGGTGGTGGTTTTTTTGGGGTTTCCTGTGTTTCTGTTTTTTGTTAAGCTTCATGTTTGGTTTTTAGTTTCACCTGTGTTTAATTTTGATTAGGTTCACCTGGTTCTTGTTTAGTTCTGTTGTATTTAGTCCTTGGGTTTTTCAGTGATGGGTGTGGGTTCATTGTTTTGTACTACATTTGTTTTGCTTAAGCTACAGCGAGTAGTAGTTTGTTGCCTCAGTCCTCAGTTTCGTTTTACGTAAAATAAAATTAGTTTAATCTGCAACCCTGCTGCCATCCGCTGATTCCTGCCTGCATTTGGGTCCTAACCTCACTCCACCTTCATGCCTCCGAGTCCTGACACTCTTTCCGTTTTTACACACAGGAGCTAACTCTTGACCTAATCTTGTTCCTGATTAATAGTTCATCTCATTTTTATTTGTTGATAAGTGTTCGTATGTGTTGTACTTATGGTCCGATGTACAGAGCCTGCCTGTTAACAATGCAAGAAAATATATTGTATTATTCATTTGTGGAAATTAGATGTTATCATGAAACCATGTGTAACTACTCTTCACTACCAACACATGGGAATGTAAATTAGGTCTTACACACACCTTACTCTGTATAGGCTATTGTTTGTTTCAAAATGTGCCTCCGAAGTATCCAAATGAATGTCTGTAGCTCAAAGCCTTGATCCGATCACAGGGAAAGAAAAAAATTGACAAAGAAAAGTTTTGGTTTAACCGTTTTTCTCAATATCTTCCCATTCTGACTTCAGATTTTAAAAGGTTAAGACAAACTTGGTTGTTTCATTATCTTTTTCCATACACACAGCCACAAGTTAATTACCTCTTTCCAGGTACTGATAAAGCAAGTTACTAACTAATGGTTAAGTATTGATATCAACAGACTCTGTTAGTACCAGACAGATGAAACATATGTGTAACTTATTTCATGCACCTCTGGTTTAACACCACACCGTGCCATGCTGCCCTCCCTCTAACCTTCATCAGGCTCTGTCCATATCGTGCCTTGACATTTCGCCTCTCTTCCTCAGAAGACAACGGCGTCTCGCTACTGCAGCTGATCGGGGATCCTCCCACCAGTGAGATCACTCAAGTTTATGGACCGGACAACACCCCTGGTTATGTCTTTGGCCCTGACACTAACACCGGCCAACTGGCACGTGCTCACTTCCCCAGCCAGTTCTACCGAGACTTTGCCCTCATATTCAGCCTGAAGCCCACCTCTGACCAAGGCGGCGTCATCTTCTCCATCACAGATTCCTTACAGCAGATCATGTATGTGGGTGTTAAACTGTCGGCCGTGCAGGGCGCCAACCAGGACGTCATCTTGTATTACACGGAGCCTGACTCGCAGCAAAACTACGAGGCAGCCAGGTTCCCAGTGCGCTCCATGAGGGACACCTGGACCCGTTTTGCTATTGCTGTGAGGGGTGACAAGGTGATGTTCTACTTCAACTGTGACACAGACCCTGAGGTGATGCGCATCGAGAGGTCTCCGGATGAGATGGAGCTGGAAAGTGGTGCTGGGGTCTTTGTTGGACAGGCTGGCGGGGTCGATCCAGATAAGTTCGTGGTACGTATACAATATTTGTTTTTGGATTTGTTGCATTCAGCTCTACATATTCGTGAGTGATTATTACTTCTTCAAAGATATCTGAGCATGTTGCTTGAGGCTTGATGAGGCAGAAACACTGTGTAAACATTTGGCAAAGGTCATTTCAGTGTTTCCATTTTTCTTCACTGGTATCACAATGTGAAACATTTTAGCGAAATGATGCTCATATGATCCATTTGCTCAATTCGATGGAATCCAACTGATAAGAAATGATCACCTCACCATCCTTGTTGGAGACTGTAAACTGAAACACCTCACAGCAGCAGATAAATTCACTTTGACCAGGAAAGAAACGCTTGGCCTCAACATTTACTGATCCAAATGGTTTGGGTCATACCAGTTTAACCACAGTTAACACACAGAAAGAGATGAACGTGCCTGGGTTTTTTTTACGGGGAAAAGATGTCAGGAACCTGTAAAAAGTTTGAGGTCTGAGCAAAATCTGAAGCTGCTCTTCATTTTTACACAGTTTACATCCAAGCAGAAAGATTGTTTTTTATCTCCTAAGAAGCTCTTTAAAGGTCCTTCAAGGTTTTCTGGAGGTATTTCATAGTTTATCTTTGAAAAGAGGCCATTTAAAAAAAAAAACACAGTTCATTTTCAGTGGGCGCCTTGTACCTGATCGTAATCTGTAGACACTTTGATACTTGCAGCCTGTATCGAAGACACATCAATTGTTCCAGATATTTTAGTTGTATCTATAAAAGATGCCAAAGATGGCACCATTTTCAGTGATTTCAGAGAGCTATTAACCTAAAAACAGTGTGTCCTCCAACCGTTTGGTGGAAACGGAAAGTGGAGGATGGAAAAAAACTATGTACATCAGAATCAGAATCATGTTTATTGCCAGGTAATTTTCATTACGAGGAATTTGTCTTGATTTCACAGTGCCTACATAAATTACATAAAGAAATGTGAAACCTAAAATATGACACAAGCAGGAGCTGAGATGACATAAAACTGAAAAATATTTAAAGAGGGAGAAAGAAGAACATGTATGTACATAAAATAAAAAACAGTAGTGTACAGTAATGTATTTACAGGAAGTGTGCTGACAGTGTGAAGTTAACTGACCAGTAAAGGGGGAGTGTG
>JBAMHV010000013.1:22528668-22545159 GCA_037177535.1 Pseudomugil gertrudae
GGCCTGTCATGCCCCGCCCCCCTCCAGGTCACAGGAAGTTCAACTCTACCCTGTTCCACCATGTTTGTAGCTTGATAACAGTGATATGCTAATCTCCCGGTAGAGAAACATTTTAGTGGTAAATTTACTATAAATGTCAACGTATCAGATTCATGAATTTGATTACCTGGAAGTCCACAACTTTATTTGGCAGACCCACAGCAAATACTGTGATGTAACAGATAAAGAAACGTAATAGAAAAAATGAAACAGACTGAAAAATATGACCAAAAAGAATATAAAGATATGTGCGCAGTATATTAACATGTATTTGGGGACTAAAAAAAGTGGATTTAGCATGATATGCCCCCTTTTAAGATGAAATGTTAAAACGTTTACTTGGTCTCCTCAGGCTTCGGGGGAAGGAAGCGGCTATGGAGAAACCAGACCAGCAACATCCAATGTGGAAAAACACGAGTTCACGGTATGGAACAACGTGTGATCTATTACTGGCTTTCGTGGGTTTTTGTTTATAAAAAAAAACACATTCATTTGTTGAATTTCAGAGATTTGTGAACCAAAGATACAAAAGAAATGATTGAATGAGCCTATTCGGTTGCTCCAAACAGCTCGTTAAACCGGACGTGCATCCCTGCTGATGAGGATTATAAGCAGCATGCTGCACTGTGTGAGACACACTGCTGATGCCTCATGTGACTGGATAAATGAGCAAACTGTCAGCTCTGAAGCTGCTGAGATGAGCTCTGGAAGTTTAGCTGCATCTGTCTTATTCATCTGAGACTTTTTACGTAAAGACTCCTGGGAAGGAAACATCATGGCTGCCATAAAAGCGAGGAAATGATTCCAGTTTTTAAACTGCTTTTTCTGGCTTTTGCAATCCATAAGCGACCCTGAGTCAACATCCGTGTATGCTAATGCAGAATCAGAGTGTGCAGGAAGTAATGAAGGAATCAGACTCCTCTGCTACAGAGCAACATGAATAAATACAGCAGTAGAAGAGCTTTACTAAAGAAACGTTCCTGCTGGCAGTTTATCTGTTCAGTAAAATACCTGCAGAGGGGAGGAAGCTGTTCCAGTGCCTGCTGGTTTTGGTCTGCAGGGTTCTAAGGTGCATGTCAGACAGGACTGTGTGCAAGGTGAGAGGAGTGTTTCATGCATGCAGGCTGAACCAATAGGAAGAGGATGCAGTCCCACAGCTTTTTAGCTCCTGCTCCTTCACTCACTCTGAGGATAATACCGACTATTTTTAGCATTCACTCTTACACGTTCTTAGAGACATTTCCTATCTTTCAGAGTTTATCTCTCTCTTTGTCACCCTCTCCATGTCTGCCCCATCTGTCTTCCTCTCTCTGCTTTCTGTCCCGCTCGCCACCATGCACACATTCATTCCACAGACACCCACTTACACCTTCCCACCCCGAGAGAGACGCTCTCGCAGGGCCGAGACGCTCTCGCAGGCCGAGACGCTCTCGCAGGGCCGAGACGCTCTCGCAGGGCCGAGACGCTCTCGCAGGGCCGAGACGCTCTCGCAGGGCCGAGATACGCTGCGATCTCCGTCCTCACACAATTACAGTGAAGCACTACAAAATCCAGATGTCAATCTGATCCGAGTCGGAGGCCTCCCTACGCCTCCAGGCTTCCTCACCCTGACTGGTTTCTCCATCAGCTGAGCCTTCAGGAACTGACAGAGATGGAAAATAAAAGTTGTGGGGGTTAAGATAGAAGTGCAGGGTGAGGAAGCTCAAGTCAAAAGTCTCTTCATCGTTACCGACTTACAGCAAAGTTTTTTGCAAGGGGGCTTTTTAACAGTGCAGAAGATATTTATTAACAGCTTGTAATATGCAGTGTCACGTTAACGGCAACAGCTGGTGTTTAATGTCCACCGGCTCATGTTTTTCCATCTGATGATGATGATGATCCTCGCACACGGCTTCTACTCTGCACACTCGTCCGAGGACTGCAATTAGGACAAGCCCGGGCAAAGATGAGCCAGAGAGGGAGAGTAGAAATGAGACTTTCCATTTTGTCATCCTGGAATTCACGGTGATAGATAGCAGAGGGTGTCACAGCTGGAATCAAAGCGTCCCCTGAGGCATTCGGCCTCGGGTGGGAATGTTTCACACTCGTGTTTTATTAACAAGGAAATGTTTCAGGCGACTTTGTGATAGAAAAATACCTGACATTTCCCTCTTATTAACACAAAATGAAGCATTTTTTTGTTTAGTTTTTTAGGGAATAAACACTTTCAGGCTTGTCTGAATACAGACTGGTATACTAACTTCCTAAGATCTCACATCCTGTTACAAATGAGCAGAAATGCTTTGTTTCATGAGGCTTAATGAGAGTAGGGTTTTATATGTGAACCCTACGTTATGCACTTAGCTGAACACATGGAGGAGAAAACAGCAGGTGGATATTTATCCTGTGCTGGATTAACACACAGCAGAGACATGCAGGAGATCTTCTGAGATGTGAAATAACCTTTTACACTTCCTGACTTGTTTCCAGTCTCTTGTCTCAACTGAGACAGACTTTTATCATCCTTTTAGAAATCAGATGTTTCGCTCAGGATTTGGCTTTAATGCTTTTAGATGATTTGAAATGACTGTTGTGTCATACCCACGTTTTCCCTGTGCGATGCCATTACCCTGTGGTGATTTCTCATCCCCTAAAGGAACCTCATTTGATTGTACAGTCTGCATTTACACCATTTAATGCAAAGAATTTTAAAAAATCATGAATAAAGTTCTTATTATATTAAAATATTTGAGGTTAAAAAAACAAAATTGAACAAATAGTATTTTTTAAATCAAACATTTAAGCTATAAATGTAATAAAATGTATTAAATGTATTATGTATCAGGCGAGAGGCGGGGTACACAAGCTGCCAGTCCATCACAGGGCCTTGTTTTCAGTCTTTTACCTGTTTTTTTTATTTAGTCTTGATGATGGTCTGGGTGCTACGTTGTGCAATTTAGCTTCATAAGGAGGAACTTAAGGAAGATCCCCATGTTAATCTGCAATATTGTTTTATTTCTTTATTTTGAAAGAAAGAAATATATAAATAAATATTTTGCTGGACTGGAGAGGACAGAAACAACAAACAAACAAGCAAAAGAAATGGAAGGTAGATAAACAACAAAGGGGAGAAAGAAATACATCGTGTAAAAGCTAACCACAGATTGTGGATCATCTACTGAACCTGTGCCCCCCCTCTCCTCCTTGCAGGAAGATAACAACTGTCTGAAGCACCAGATATGAAAAAGCTATACTGTAAAGAAAAACAAAAGGCACACAGCAGAAAGTAGCTTAAGCTGGTTGTTAGTAATTAGACCTACAGTCTAACTCAGTGACCCCCCAAGAGACCCAGAAGACCCCAAGACCTGGACCATCTGCAATCAGATGGCCAACCTAATCATCCACACCCCCACCAACATCCCATCCCTTCAGTTACCAATCCCCCACCTATATCCAGCTCCATACCCCCACACATCTACATCTCCTTTTCCACGTCCTGTTAGATGGGGACAAGGGGACAAGACCTGAGTTGAATCCCCAACTCACCTCCAGATCCAGCAGACCCAGCACCCTCCAGGCCTGCAGAGGCCTCTTAACGACACACCAATGCTGTTCTGCCTGAGTCTGATTCTTCTCCATCACACAACAAAGCAGAGGGCCAACAGTTGGTTTTTGCATTTTATGAACAGAACCAATGTTTTTCCTTCATATTCAGGTCAACCACAGCCATGTGGAAAAGCTTCTCTCGTGATACTTGAGAGGACATAGACTGAAACAAAGCCCTGCTCCGCTGCTGTAGGAGGAGTATGTTCATAGCCAAAGGAGCTGCATACCTGCTGTTAGATTTGGGAAAGGTGGGGGGGGCAAATCCATCAACGCTGTGTTCTCCCACCCGTCATTCCCCAGCAAGAAGCTGTGATGAATGGGCAGGAGGAGGTTCTTTACCACATTAATTCATAAATCACCAGTCCCTATTAGTCTGGCTAGATTCTTAGCATAGTTAGCGCCATGCTACACAGTTGGGAGAATGTTGTCACACAGAGGAAAGTGGTTAATTATCAACAGGGGCTTCATGATGGACCATACGTCTTACCTATCCTGAACTCCATACGTGACCATTTAAGGGTTTTTGGAATTTCAAGGGTTTTTTTAGACAGAAATACTTGAAGCTAACTAGCCTTTGTGCCACTGTTCTTTCGCTGAGTAAGGTTGAGGCAGACTGAAGGCCTAACCTAACCTCAGCCTGAATCTGAAAGCGTCAACAGTCAAATAACCCATGCTTTGAGTCGTTCATGCTGTTTATACGAATGCAATCACACCAAAGCTACAACAGATGCAACACATGACAGATGGAAAACATTTGGACTTAGTCTGGAAGCTTCTGCAGCTATCCCAAAGATAGCGATTATTACACGCACATGCATGCAGGTGAACCCTGTGCATGTTGTCTGAAACTGCTCGAACGTTAATAAAAGTAAATAACTGTCTCTGGAAGGAGCTGAAACAGCAAGTTAAGCCACGTCAACAGGATACACAAGCTTCACGCAAACACAAGCTGTGTAACAAAGCACAGGCGGGAAATTAACACACAAACGGTAACGAGTGGACAGAAAGCAGGGAAAGTGTTACCAGCTTGTTGTGCACATGTTGATTCAATTGACAGGGCTTTAGAGAATAGAGCCGGAGACATGTGAAATAGGATGGGAAGAAGTCTAAACATTAAAGCAGTCCTGAAATATGAGTCATTTTAGCCTCTGATGAATGTTTACAAGGAGAAGCCTTTTCCCATGCAACTGTGTTGTTTATACGACACGCCAGCGTGGGAGGTAGAAACAGAAGGATGGAGTCAAGAGCGAGCTCCCTGCAGCTCATGCCAGCTTCTTCTGCAGTTTTAAATCTGTGTGTGTTTTCCTGCAGACTACTTCTCCACCATCACGGCCCATCCAGCAGCCACCGCTGATCAGGAAAGAGGAAAGAGCCAGAGTGGCCAGTACAACAGAGACTGGTGAGATTAACACTTCATTTTTGTGAATTGATTCCTTTTCTGCACATGCATGGGTTTAGTTGTAAATGGCTTTGCACATCCGTATGGATCTGTCCTCTGCTGTTCACGAAATAAGGTTTTTAAGGATGGAGAATGGATTTTTCTAGTTCTGCATAATGATGATGTGAAGTGAAAGTATTTAGCTGGTGTAGGTCTGGAGCTGAGCCATCAGAGCGCCTTTTAAAGGCATTCACTGGTAAATGTCTCCATCTAGTGGACAAAGTAAATAACGTAGAACAAATACTATGCTTTTGTTTGTGCCAGTAGTAATGTATTTTTGATGATATTCACTCTGATTACACTTTGATGTCCCAAATGATGATAAGATGTTTTACATTATTTAACAAGTTTGATTCAAAGCCTTGATGAGACTTTAACAAAAGCAAAAACACTTGTAAGTGATTTGATTAATTCATGAAGAGTTTGATCTGTGAATGAAAATATGAAACAATGAGCCACTTTGTCTTCTATGTAAGTTGCAACATATCAGTGGAAGATTTAAAGCTCAGTATCTCGTATGGAGGAGATTTGTTATTGGCTTAGCTAAGTTCCAGGAATTATAAACTGCATAAAAACTACATAAAATATATGGAAAAGAAGCTGCGGATAAGTTGAATAGTTTAATATATAAAGATACAGCAGATGTGATGTTATGTAACATTAACTAATTGGTTGGAAAGCTGATGTGGGCGAATGAAGCGACACTGGTTAGCCTAAGCTACTGGTAAAACATTAACAACTGGCTACACTGGAGTTCTGTCCCAGACTGCAGAGATGCAGGATCACCACTGATGGCAGAATCTCATCTGCACATCTCTCTACATTAAGATTTCCTCCAATGATAACAAACCTTGTTTTTCCAGTGAGATACTTCCCACACCATCACACTCCCTCCATCATGAGCTGTAATCCTCTCGGTGCAGCAGTCAGCATCGTGTTTATTGTTTTCTCTCCACACTTTGACCGTGCCTCTATCTGCCACAAACAGAATGTGCACTAATAACATTCCTTCACATGGCCAGGCTCCAGTGCACATGTTGCAGACACCAGTGCAAACATGCTGTGGGCAGTCTTGTCCAGGTCGTCTGGATAAAGGACTGTCGGACATGTTGTCCAGCAAAAACTGACCTCAAACTGCCTATGGATTCATAGTCCTGATATCCCTGGATCCCTATAATGAACTCTATGGTCTTTAACTGGAAGATGCTAATAGGATGCTACTTTTCTTTCTTTTCAATGAAACACCAATATGGAGTTTCCCTATGAAGCGGGTCCATGTTCAGATCAGTGAAACGGAACAGCCGTAGCTTGTCCAGTAACCATGAAAAGTGGCAACTCATCCCATCTGTCGTCGTGTCCCTGGGCAAGACTCTTTCTCCAACTTGCCTCCATAGTGTTCACTGGTATTCAGAGACATGCACTGGCATGTATTGGTTGCCATGTTTCTGTCAACCTCCCTCTGGGCAGCTGTGACTGCACATGTAGCTGAAATCACTATGTATGAATATTTGTCAGCACCTGGAGTACCAGAAGCAGAATCATCTGTTTGGCATTGGCAGAGCTGCTTTACTTACTGCTGCTCATCCCTCAAATGCATCTTCCTCACAAATGTGGCTCCTTTAAGAAAAGAAATAAACAGACTGTACAACATTATACAGGTTATTACTGAGAAAAAATAGTTACAACAAAGAAATAATCAGTCAAACACAAATTTCTTAACCTTTTAGTGCTTTATTGGCCTTGGAAAAAGCGCTGATCCTTATATTATGTAAATAAATACAAGCCGTAGTGACTGCATCTCATTTCACTACATAATGATAAGATTCCTGTAGAAATATTACCTGCTAAACCTGCTAAAAAATATTTACTTCTTAAAGGTTTTTGTTGCTGCTCTATCCTTACAATGAAAACAAAGGAAGAAAATCCACTCGCCAATAGACCCACTGGTGGAAATGGGCATGTTTTTTGTGTGCATGCTCACCCAGTGCCTTGAAGCACACTTTGATTTCTGTGGACTCAGAGCTTAGCATTTCCAAAGCATTCAGACCAAACCTTTTTACATGATTTAAAAAAGTTTTTAACTTTAGCTAAGGTTGTTCACACCATGAGATGTGGCATTAATGCATTTCTCCTCCAAACCACTAACTGGACATATTGGAGATGTTCTTTGCTCTGCATGTCAGATCCCAGTCATATGGAGCAGCAGGATGTATTTTAAAGTGACTCTCTCAGTGGGGGAGGGAAGCATGGTGGGTGAGATGGGGTCACATCAGTGCAGTGGTGCTTGCTGCAGGTGTGGGAAGGTGAAATTCTCACACTGCCTCCATAAAATAGCATTGGGATCCCTGCTCCACCATTTTTATCTGTCTCGTGTTGTGAAAGGAGAATCGTTCTGTTTGTTTCCAGTTTGTTTGTCCTGCAATGCAGCCGTTAATCATTTCTGATAGGCTTTTGTATTGAGATTAATGACCATGTCCTTCACTGTCCTTAACTTTTCCAGGAGTAACTGGGCCGAAAGGAGAGAAGGGTGACAGAGGAGAGAAAGGAGATCGAGGGTCAGTTGGACCAAAGGGAGAATCTGGCTCTGCCTCACGGGGTGGAGTCCATGGAGAGAAGGTTTGCTCAAATAATTCTCTCGCTCCGTCTCATTTTTCTTTCTAAGCCTGTGATAACGGGCCTTTGTTAAGAAGTGCTGTCCTAATAAAATACAAACAAATGATCATTTGTAGGAGCTAGGATTCAGTATTTCAGCACACTGATCACAAATGTCAAACTATTGTCCTCAAAAGCTGTTAATCTACAAGTTTAAGATGTTTCCCTGATTCCTCTAAAGATGCTGATCAAAAAGTTTTAGATGTTTCTCTGATTTCCTTTAGAGAGTTTTACAATAAAGATATCTATTAAAAATAAATCAGGTCTGTGAAAGCAGGTAAACATCTCCAACGTGGAGAACAGTGATCCTTGACAAGTAGAATTTTACATCCCTACACCTTATATAAATGCAATACTTTTGGAATAACACGTGGAACACATATTTATAGAACGTAACATGGGTTGTTATGGATTTATTGATAGTTGAACTCAAATAAACTAATTTAAATTGGAGTATATATTCAAATAAGTGAATTGACGCCGTTCAATTAAAGCTGGATTAAATTTAAATACATTGAATTAAATAAGTCTTCCATATTTTACTTAATATAATCTATCCTTTACATGTTATTTTGATGTGCAGGTGTGTATGGATGTAATCTTATCTAATATTGAACTGGATGTCTTTCAGTTATATATGAAATATTGATGCTAATGTCATGGCATCAGTACTTATTTGTCTATCTCTGTACCACTTTATTAATATATGAATCCAACATGATTTCATCACTTATAGAATTCTTAGTGCCACCACTTACTCTGCTGCTTGCTTCATTTTTAGGGAGAACCTGGTGAAAAGGGAACAAAGGTACAATAATGTTTTGTTTTTGTATTTTTGTTTATTTTTTGATTCTTAATCTAAATATCTGAAGCAGATATATTCAGATATATATCCTGGTTATTAGATTCATTAAAGTATCATAATCTCAGATAAACAGATACTTTGAAGCTAACTTTTCTATTCCTTGCTTCCTCGCATCAGGGCAGTGCAGGTTTTGGATATCCAGGAACAAAAGGTGACCCAGGACCTTCTGGGCCTCCTGGGCCCCCTGGCCCTCCAGGTCCTTCAACTGAGTACTCAATTAAAGGGGATGGCTCGGTTGTTTCAAGAATTCCTGGACCACGAGGGCCGCCTGGTCCCCAGGGGCCACCAGGAGATGATGGAGAGCCAGTGAGTGAAAGTTGTGTTTGAAAACTTTTTTCGATCTGAAAATAAAGTGAAGCTTCTGGATATTGTGAAATATGTTAAAATACATTCTTTATTCCTGCAGGGTGATCCTGGTGAGGATGGAAAAACTGTAAGTTTCTTCTTTTCCTGCATGTCTCTAGAAATAATGATTAATAACTTTTGATAATTTTCCTCATCAAAAGCAACACGGTACTGATGTTTATAAAAAATCCAACATTTTATATTTTTCTATTTTTTTGTACTAAGTCAGAACAGAATCTTGTGTTATGCTTTATATAAGTGGAAGACATCAGTCATTCTCTGATATCTAACATTATGACTTTCCACACAGGGCCTCCAGGGACCCCCAGGCTTCCCAGGAACCCCAGGTGATTCTGGAGCCAAAGGAGACAAGGTTAGACTGTATAGAAGCAGAGGAATGAGAGAAGATATGAAATGGTTTTAGTAGATATCTCTGCTGTAGAGTCCTGTCATGATGAGACTTATTCCTACAGGGAGACCGTGGAGAGGGTCAGCCTGGCCCTAGGGGACCACCAGGACCACCGGGACCACCAGGACCAGGAATCAGATCTGTGAGTTTGTCTTGATCTTAGACATATTCAGATATAATTTGTTACAGCAGCAGACTGCTGACTGTAAGAATCCAACCCCTATTTTATGCTTCAGACCTTTATGGACATGGAGGCCTCTGGATTCCCTGATCTGGAATCTGTCCGAGTAAGACCAATTAAAACGTATCTTGCTTTTGTTTAAGACATATTTAGCAGCAGTACATAATGTTTTTGTTTTTCTGCTGCTTAAAATAAAATTTGATGTAGCTGAACGCTGTTGTTCATAGGGACTCCCTGGGATACCAGGTCCCCCTGGCCCCCCTGGCCCCCCAGGCCCTCCTGGTACTTCCACAGGAGGCACATCACTTACCTCTGGAGCGTTTGGACCTTCAGGCAAGGATGGGACACCTGGTAAACCTGTAAGAGTCAACACTCCACTCTTGACACATTTAGATACTTTTCTAAACCCCCAAGCAAATAAAACAGTGACAATAACGACACTAACTAGTTCAGCGTCTAACCCAATCATCTATCAACAAGCTAATCTTTTGGCCCATAGGGCTTGCCTGGTTTACCTGGTGCTGTTGGCTTGCCAGGAGCCCCTGGACCCAAAGGAGAAAAGGTAATGGTCTTGGAAAAATAATTTATTTCTCAAAAATTAACAATGTAATCTTTAGCACACCTGACTCTGAGAACAGATTTGAACCTGTTATCTTGAGAGACTAGAAGAACCTTAATGTATGTCTGAAGGACTTTTTGGAAAAAACTGTAAGGACAGCTTTATATTTTTATAGTCTACTAATAACAACTGCATGGAAAAGTTTGTCCTAAATCCTGCTGAGTCATCAGTCCTTTCATCCTCAATATGTTCAAGTAATGTCTTCATAACTGTCTTAATGTGATACAGAAATTCAGGTATGAGTCCATGACTAATCCCAGATATCTTTCTTTCTAGTTAGTTTACTGATGTACTGCATTTGTTATTTTGTAAAACTACAACATGAATATACTATACTATACGAATGCATGAAGGGAAATTCAATATGAGCACTGTCTTAAAGAGTGATTGAAAAATATTTTTATTAGCCACAGGTGAACATAACTTGTGTTTAATGTAACTTTTTACTATATGTAGCATGTAGCATTTAGTAATGCTATATGCTACCATGTCGCTAACTGTACATCACTGAGGTAGCAGTCAGCTTCCATCAGTTAAAGACTAAATATATATAGGAACACAAACAAAGGCATATACTTTACTTAATATGACTCTCATATATATTAATAGTCGGTGAAGTGAGCAGATTGAGCTTTTTAGGGAACTGGATAAGGTAGCTCATGTGCTTGTAGAAGTAGCATTTAGCCACTCAACACTCCTTGTGTTATACAGTCAGTAGATACCTGTGTTCCCCATGAAACAGAATAAATCTAAAATAAAGAGTTTCATAGTAAAAGCACATTTTTTAGAATAATTCCAGAAAATGACTTTGAAGTGTCATATAACAATTTCTGTTCAAAGGGTTATTATTTGAGATGTTTTATGTTTTTTAATTTTAACTTGACCTGCAGCCTGTAGGCTACTAACATTCTGGTTAAACTAATCCTAACAATGGAGCGCTAGCTAAAAGTTACATTACTTTGACATTTTATGTAAATGTACACATGTATCATGATGAATGGTCATGGCCAACAGCAAGGAACCAATCACAACTTTATATTCCTGACAATAGCCAAAGCAGGAAAGGATGACAAAGTGCTGATGTTAAATGTTACAAAATAATAAGCCGATCGACATCACTGCCATGTCCTCAAAGAATCTGAGACATTTTTTAGGTAAATGTATGAGAGACAGGACAAAAACAATTAAGTAAATGTTTATTCTGTCATATCCAGCACTTCATATGTGATGTAGATTTTACTGCTAATAAAGTGAATAGAAACAGTCAGTAGATTTATTGTAAATGTCCAAGTTCATTGTCTGTTTTTCAGACGAGAGGATTGAAGTTACCTTGTAACTTTAATTTATTATCTAAAACATTTTATGTGATAAAGATGAATGTGAGTGCACAGACTCATGGGGTTGCTGGAGTCTTAAACACTTAATAAACTGACTGAAAGAAAAGACAGGAAAATTAAAAAATAATCAAGGTTAGTTTAAAATATTTAGGAGTCTTAAAAGTAATAAGTTTTATTTATTAGTCCACATTAACATTCCTTCTTATGACACATCTTATAAAGATGAAAGTTAAAGTCAAATGAAAGTCAACAAGCCCTGCTGTCATTATTCATGCATTAAGTGCATTTTTCCTTCTCTACTAAAACCAATTGATCAGGAAGCTGAGCTTTCATCTATGTTAAGACCATGTTACCATGGTAACACGACACAATAAGACATAAATCAGCTTTGTTATACCAAAACACCCCCCCTCCCCCCCCCCTACTTCCCACCCCAATAAGGAACAAAACTCTTGTTTCCGGTGTGATTGTAAATGTCTTTTCTTCTTCAGGGCGATTCAGGCGAGCTTGGTCTCCCAGGAGCAATTGGAGAAAAGGTGTGATATAATATCTTTATTTTTATTTTTCCCACTTAGAGTCAAAGTTGCTTTGCGTTTATAATGAAATCCACTCACTTAATCCCAACTGAATGTAAACTGGTCTGTAACAGACTCACCAGTTCCCATCCTGAGATTACAGTAAGTTCACGCTCAGGGTTTGGGATGAACGACTAGATGTCTGTGGGATATTTAGAAGTAAATGTATGTCTAAAGCTTTCTCTTTCCATCATATTTCTACTTCTCCTACCTCGTGGGACATGAGGTAACAACAAAAAAAAATGAACATGTGATTTTGCATTGGATTTAGTTAAAAATCACATTTCACTGATGCTGCGAACTATTAGTCCTTTTTTTTTTAGATTTTTATTTATGCTATTTTTGCAGGGATCTCAAGGAGAGGTTGGTTTACCAGGACCTTCAGGAGAATCTGGATTGGCTGGTCTGCCAGGACCGATGGGACCAGTTGGGCCTCCCGGGCCTCCAGGACCTCCAGGGCCAGGTTTTCGTGTTGGATTTGTGAGTTCTTATTTGGACGTTTGTGATGATTTAATTTTGGGGAGCTGACAGACAAACAGAAAACAGCCTGTGACAGACAGAGTAACAGACATAGGAGCTGAATTTAAAGAGGGCTGCACTCTGGGCTGCAGGAGTGTACACACCCCAGTGTTTCTTTACAGAAACACATTATTGTTTAGCAAACCTTAGTGTTAATGTTGGCTTCTGACACTCTGAAACCGGCAAAAAACAAATTACAGACAAAAAAGATAAAAACTCTACAAGTTTAAAATGTCCTGCTTGTATAACAGGCAGGTAGCCACTGACTTACTGGTCCAGTCTAACGTTATCTCTGACAGAAAGGATCAGAATCAGGGCCGGACTTACTTTATTAACCACAGGCTGAGACGTTTCCGTACCACAGCAGCATCATAGAATAAGTAAATGATTGTCCAACTCTGGAGGACGCAGCACAATGCATTCATTTGATGTTGTGTTTACTGGCTTGTTTTTGGCCAGTAAACAGCATGTCAGTGCAGGTGTGTGTTCATTGTAGCCTTCGGATAAATAGGATCAACATGCAACCACCGTCAGTGGAGAATGCAATAATAAACTTGTTTTACCAGGTGTGCTGAGGTTTAAAGTTTTGGTGTTATTTTTTACATTATTTATGGTGTAAACAAAATATTATGTTCAACGGAGCTGCCAGTAGCATGTTGTAGCTACAGTTTGGATGTTGGGTAATTGAGTTTTTACATTGGTGAAGGGAATTTACAAGGAAAGCTTTCAGGCCCTACATTAGAAAAGAGTTGTTTAGAGCCAACATGTGGATCTAAATAAGGTTTTCTCTCTTACTGGGTCATAAAATTCAAAGTGTACTTGAAGGAAAACTGCTTTTATGACTGATCTGTCTCCCTCCAACATTTGACCTAAAATATGACAGCGATGTTAGCACAGTGATGAAACAGGACCAGAAACAGGATAATGTGGAATATATCTCTATAAACATGGTTAGGCTCCATGTTGTGTATCTGCCTGGATGCAATGAGAACGTTTATAACTCGCTGTTTTCTTTATAGTTTACAAATCATGAAAAGATTTCATTTTGAAACTCATGCACAAAAGATGTTTTGATAAACTTCTTGGTGTTTTCTCAGGATGACATGGAGGGCTCCAGTGGGGGCTTCACTAATGGACTTCCAGGCGTCAGAGGATTAGAAGGATTACAGGTACACACAATCCTGTTGAACACAATATGAAATATATCTTTTAAAGGCACAGTTGTTTTTTTATACAAGGAATTTATACACTACAGTTGTGTGTATGTGACAAACAGAAGCGTGAGAAGAGATTTTAGCTGCACGGTTAGGGTCAAAATGATGCTGTTGTTCAGTATGGATCTTTATGATCATGCAGAAGAATAAACCTGCTTGCATGTGATAGTGTAACATTCTTATTTGCCTGTTTGGAAATGACTGTGGTTCTGCAGGAAACCCAAACAGATCACTTATCTGCTTCATTTCATGTTGGCAGAAAGATGTTAGTGTCCCTCTTAATTCCTGTTGTTTAAAGGAGTAGATCGTGTGTAAACTCAAGCTTCATATGTCTGATGTTGGAAGAGTAGGATTAGGGTTGGTCATGTTTTATAGTTTGAGAGCTTTTGCATTATGGTTACATTTGGCTCTGAATTCTATAAGTCTGGCTGCTGACCTCTGCTGTGGGGACGGTTCTGGTCCAGGCTCCTCTCAGACCACCTCCAACATGGGACAGGAAGAAAGAATAACTAGCTGATAGTTGCCTCCTGTCCCCTGGTGGATAACTTCTGCACCACATAATTACAACATACTACATAGTAATAAACAGGATATTTGCTAAATAAGATTTAAAAGTATCTGTGAAATTAAAAAGTGAGTTTCTGGTTATTATTTCTGAAGACGGGCATTACAGTGTTAAACACTGAACAACTACTTTTATTTAAATGTGAGAATCCAAAATCATGTTGAGATGTAAAATAGATTCATAGCTCCATATCTGGACCATATGCCACATTCGTTCTGGCAAAAACAAAAAGGAAAAAAAAACATCCAAAGTTTAACAATAAAGGTAATAAATAATTCTGATCATGAAGGTAAAGTTTTATAAACAGGTTGGGAAGTTTTTTTTTTCCTGTGTGTAATTATTGAACCGACATGTGCATGAGCTTCCACTTAACTAAGACAAATGTGTGTTTTCAGGGTCCTCCTGGCTTACCTGGACACCCAGTAAGTACGCATTTCCATTGAAGCGCTCTCCCTGCACGGTTTGCGTCCTCAGTGTGACTGGTGCTTCACTTCTGGTTTGGTCCACATCCAAACAACAGAAATGGATCAACACTGACTCTGAAAGTGAACATAAGTTTGCAGCGTGAAGTTGCAGAGCGGCTTTTCAGCCAGATCAGGAGTCACAGAAGATTTTTATACAATCAGACTCTGTGTAGATGATGTTACATTGACTTTGTCTGTGCCTGTGAGTGTGTTTCTAACGCGACTTTGCTTCTCTAGGGAAAACCTGGATTACCCGGCATAGCAGGTCCAAAGGGAATCCAGGGTTCTCCAGGAAGAGATGGGCAGCCAGGACTGGACGGCTTCCCTGGAGCTCCGGTAGTTATAGACAAAACCAGACCATAAAACCAACAACACAAAACAACAGTAAATAAGTTATTCCCACCAAGAAGGCAGCGGACCGTAATAAAGGAAAAAACAAAGAACACGTTGATAAGAAATAATTCAATAAAAAAAAACAAGCAAACAATTAGACACAATTTGAATTGAAATATCCGACAGCTGCAGAAATAAAGAAGCTTTGCAGCTCAGTAGAGCAGCGAGGCATCACTGCTGCGGTGCTTTTTCCACAGTGGCCTCAAGTATAAATCCAATAAATGACCCAGTCATACTGGTAAACAGAGATGCTTCCAGCCCAGTAAAGTACACAAGCCAAAATGTTTCTGTCGGACCTTTACAAGCTGAGAGCTGACATGGAGGGATCGGAGTTTCGTAAATAAGGAAGGTCTAGACTGAGTCTCTTTGGAAAAATCTGGATGTGAACGAGAAATGACAGAATGATGCGTCAGACTTTAAGCATCTTCTGTTATGTAACATTTGCATTTAACGTATTTAGTAAAATGTGTCATAATGTTTACGTTCCAAGAGCTTGTCTTATCTTTAAAGTTTCTAATTCTTGTTACAGGGACAAAAGGGTGACAGAGGAGATAGAGGAGACAGGGTAAAAATCCATTACTGTAAATACTGCCACACATTAGGTTTTTGTTGTTTTGGATGAAATTTTTGATGGGACCTTAATTTACTTAATAACTTATATTATTAGGGTGAACCAGGTCGAGACGGAACAGGACTCCCAGGTCCACCAGGTCCACCCGGACCACCAGGACAAGTCCTCTATCAGTCCTCTGATAATGTAAGTAGAGGAATACACACACAGCCATGTTTGAGTTATATCATTCTTTTCTTCTTCTTCGCTGAAATGGAAAGCTGAGTTTGGTCTCTGTGGTAACTTCTTACTGCCTCTTCTACAGTTTGATACCGTCCTTGGCAGAGTCGGCCCTCAGGTGTGTATTCCTTACAATCTGTAAAATCTGACACTGAAACATCACAGAACCTCTCTGCTGGTGGTCATTATGTGTGTCGTGATACGAGCTGGAAAGATCTAACAGGATTTACTGATGGAAAAGATAAATGTGAAGCATGTTTTGTTTGGTGGTGACCTGAGCAGCAACCTCTGCCAAACTGCACTTCTCTGCTCATCCACTAGGGGCTCAGAAACAGCCCAAATCCTCATAGACTCATGTTAAAAAGACCAACTTCACAGCAGAAATAACCCATCCATCCATCCATCCATCCCCCCATCCATCCACCCATCCATCCATCCATCCATCCATCCATCCATCCATCCACCCATCCATCCACCCATCCATCCACCCATCCATCCACC
>JBAMHV010000013.1:22545259-22555668 GCA_037177535.1 Pseudomugil gertrudae
CCATCCATCCATCCATCCATCCATCCATCCATCCATCCATCCATCCATCCATCCATCCATCCATCAGTCCATCCATCAGTCCATCTATCCATCCATCCATCCACCCATCCATCCACCCATCCATCCATCCATTCATCCATCCATCCATTCATCCATCTATCCATCCATCCATCCATCCATCCGTCCATCCATCCATCCATCCATCCACCCATTTATCCACCCATCCATCCATCCACTCATCCATCCATCCATCCATTCATCCATCCATCCATCCATCCACCCATCCATCCCTCCATCCATCCATCCATCCATCCATTCATCCATCCACCCATCCATCCATCCATCCATCCATTCATCCATCCATCCATCCATTCATCCATCCATCCATTCATCCATCCCTCCATCCATCCATCCATCCATCCATCCATCCATCCATCCATCCATCTATCCATCCATTCATCAGTCCATCCATCCATCAGTCCATCCATCCATTCATCCATCCATCCATCCGTCCGTCCATCCATCCATCCACCCATCCATCCACGCATCCATCATTCCATTCATCCATCCATCCATCCACCCATCCTTACATCCACCCATCCACCCACCCATCCACCCATCCATCCATCCTTCCATTCATCCATCCATCAGTCCATCCATCCATCCACCCACCCATCCACTCATCCATCCACCCATCCATCCATCAGTCCATCCACCCACTCATCCATCCATTCTTTCATCCACCCATTCATCGGTCCACCCATCCATCAGTCCATCCATTCACCCACCCATCCATCCATCCATCATCCATCCATCCATCCAGGTAAAGTTACAGATCTGCTCGGGTACACCGTGGGAGGCTGACAGTCCACCACAGGACCAATGCAGAGAGACAAACAACGAGTCACACACATATTCACTTCTAAGGACAATTTCAAATAATCAATCAACCTTACGTGCATGTGTTTGGACAGTGGGAGGAAACCGGAGAAAACACAGAATTCAGGATCAGACAGAGGTAGAAACACTTCCTTTCAATAATAATCTGCAGATGCTGTGAAGACAAGAGTAGCCAGAAACACACAAAAAACCAAACTTAAGTAAAAACACATGTTTATTGACCCACGCTAAACACAGCCAGATGGAAACTGTGGCAAGCAGTGATTTGGTACCGAGCATAAAAAAACAGGGACCCGGAAACTACAAAAAGAGCCAAGTCACTGAGGACATGTAAAACTAAGCTGTATTTCTGTTTTCCTGTGCAGGGAGGGCCTGGTTTACCTGGAAGAGCAGGATTCCCTGTGAGTGGCTTTGTGCAACATGATTAATTGTTTATACCTTTGTGTAAATCATTCATTTTAATCCACATCAATGTAAAAGAAATGAGAAACATCCCCAACAATAGGGGTTCTAAATGTTTCTATTAAAACCATACTGGCTGGGCTCGTGGTTGCACAGGTCAGGTTTGGGCTGAACAAACGAGATGGGAATATCAGATCTTATCTGGTTTAGTTTTATTCATGACAGCTTAATAAAATGTCATCATTCCTAATTAAATGATACATTTAAATTATACATAATGGAATGATCACATGTTTTTGTGTCTCTTTTATTTATTCATATTTGGGGAATAAAATATATTTTCTGACCAGCAGTTAAACATTACTGCACTTCATTTCCTTAAAAAAATCTCCTTTCTATCCTCAGCTCCACCCAGACACAGATAAATGGGCTGGATTATTATAATGGATCAAACCAGTCTATGAATAAAAGGATGTTCCTGCCCTGGAATCATCTTTTTTGTCTGTTTCTCTGATGTGATAAATGTTATTTTCCTGACAGGGTCCTATTGGACCAAAAGGGGAACGGGGTGACACTGGGCCAACAGGTTATGGAGTGAAGGTACACTTAAGTTGTTTTGTTTAGCTGTTAATGAAGCTGTTTATCATCATGCCGACAAAGCGGCTTTAACTCTGCTCCGTCTCACTGTTGCTGGGACTTCAGGGTGAGAAAGGAGAACCGGGCTTGATAATCGGACCGGATGGAAACCCTCTGTATCTGGGAGGCCTCACTGGTCCGAAGGTGAGCCTGCGTTTCTGTCTAAACCAGCCATTTCCTCATTAGTAGCTCAAACTATCATCTCTGCTGTGTTGTTGCAGGGAGAGAGAGGACCCTCTGGACCATCTGGGCCCTCTGTAAGTGTTTGTTTTTTCTTTTATTTTCCTTATATTCTGTAGTCAAAGCATATTATTTTTCATATTGTAATGTCTTTCTGCAGGGTCCGTACGGACCTCCTGGATTAAAAGGTGAAATTGGAATGCCTGGAAGACCCGTAAGTGTCCTCCTGTTTGTTGCTTTACTCTGATAGCTTTTGTGTCTCTATACGTCCTGTTATGCTACTATATTGTTAGCTTGGTGTAGTTCCTCCTTTATTTTTTTAATGCAGAGATTAAAAAAAGATCAATAACTTTCTCCATCAGGGTCGCCCCGGTGTAAATGGATACAAGGGTGAGAAAGGAGAGCCAGGAGGAGGTGCTGGTTACGGCTATCCTGTAAGTATTGATATTTTGCAGTGTCTTACAAAAGCAGACTGCAAAAACTAACGAAGATACTATTATATCATCTTCCTTGCTTTTACAAGCTCAAGACATCTCAGACTTTAAGTTTTCCTTTATTAAAAAGACAGCATCATCACCAGCAGCTCAGTGGATAATAAAACAACAAATATGGCATAAAAGTATAAATGCTTTGGTTATTTGTTTGAGGGAAATTTAGGATCTAAAAATGACATGATTGCAAATTTGCAGCAGTTAAAAGAGAAATTAGAGAAGAGATTTTTTTTACTTAAATCTGTGAGATCAGAGTCAGTGCAGGTGCAGCTGTCAGGTTTCAGGAGATAAAGCATGGCAAAGACCAATTATCTATATGAAGCTGGTAATCTAAAAACTGTAGTTATTAACTGTTCTGAATGGAGCATGGTGGTGGTAGTGTCATGATGGTGGCAGTGTTTTAGCTTTAGTCTGCTTTGCAGTGTTATAATCCTGGGGGTGAGCATGGAGTTATGATGAAGATGAGTGGACCCAAAGCAGGCAGGAGGCAGATAATGCAGATTAAGGAAATTTTATATTTAAACAAACCAAACACATACAAACTGAAAAGAACCAACTACAACTAATGAACCACAACTATGACACAGAAACTTGGGGCATAAATACACAGGACAGAACAAGGCACAGGTGGAATTAATTAACTAAATGGAACCAGGTGAAACCAATAAACGGGAACACGAAATATAAACTAAACAAAACAGACAAAACAGGAAATAAACCAAATAAAACAGGAATACTGGAAAACTAACATAAACCCTGACATGCAGCACAAGAGTGAGAATGACTCGTCATCCTTGAATCCTCAGGAAATTATAATTTCTAAGGCAACGTTAGATTTTTTATGCTGCTTTTATTCTGAAAATCTAACAAATTTGTGACCACCTGTATGAGGGAACAAAGGTCTTGTGTATGACCGATGTGCATGTCAAAATTTAGCATACGGCGTGTTCCCCACACACACATTAGGATGTGCACAACCACAGAAATGCAATGGCTCCAAACTAAAAGCACTAAAACTAAACCTAATATAAAGAAATATGTTTCTGTCAAATATTTATGAAGTTAAGAGATTTGAATATAATTTTTTGCACGTTCCAGCACTTATGGTTTACATTTGACTGATAGCACAAAACCATGTGACTCTCCTCTCAGCTTCCATTTTTTCCAAGATGCATTGGCCATAGTTCCCGCGGTGATGCCACCCCTCTCGTGGGGTTAATTCTGGCATCCTGTGGCTGCAACACGTTACTGATAGGTAGCATTGCTTTTACATGAACATTTTTCTTTATTTACAATGATTAGTGGCAGGAGACATGCTGTCCAAATGGCGTGTGCAGCTGTGCTCATCTCTACATCAGCACAGGAACAGATGCACGAATAGATTCGTACATTTCAACACGTGTACTTTTCCAGTTTAGGGTGTGCATTATCTTTTCATGAGTATGAAATATAGAAAAGCTATACAGGTCCTGGGTGTTTCTGCCTGAAATCACTGAATCATGGTATAACAACAACAAAACGCTCCTCTAATAACTGCTTTTATCAGGGAGTCCCTGGTCCACCAGGACCACCAGGGTTACCAGGACCCCCCGGGCCAGCTTTTCCTTTAGATCGCCTCAATGTAAGTGCACATTATAAGAAAACTCTGAACATCTGAGCTGGATTTTCAACGTGATGTGCATTATTTCATGTTCTGCTCTGTCGAGACTAGATCTGTTGCTTTGTTTTATGTTGTGTTATGTTTCTAGCGCTACGATGAAGGACCAAGGAATTACCCAGGTACGGTATCCCGACATGCATTTGAGAGAGAGAGATTTAAAGAATAAAACAATAAAATCACAGAAGCAATCGGTCATGAAATGTGGTGCTACGAGTCACACTGTGTTTCTGAGTGTTACTTTACATACTGTCTTTCATTGCAGTTGTCAAAGGTGAAAAAGGAGACCATGGCGAGCCAGGACTTCCAGGAATCCCAGGTACCCCCTGAGGTTCACTTTGCATGCTCCACACTGCAGTGGTGTTTTATTCACTAAAGTATCTATGTCTTTTTCAGGAACGGCTTCTAATTTTGATATTTACGCATTCAAAGTAGGTTAGCGCATCATCGCTACACGATGGGTGGGGTTTGAGAGTGTGCAAATTAATGAGAAAATCTTCATGACTGAATACTTTCCAACAGAACGAACTGAAAGGAGAACGTGGAGAGACAGGTGTCAAGGGAGAAAAAGGAGAACCTGGTGGTGGATATTATGACTCACGTTTTGGAGGACAAGGCCCACAAGGACCACCTGGAAGTCCTGGCTTACCAGTGAGTCAGAACACGTTTGTTTTCACTAGTACTGCAAGAACAGTAACCTTTATGATAAGCAATACGTATGATGTATGATGTTTCTGTCCTTTACATTATTTCTTTAATGTTAGGGTCCAAAGGGAGAATCGATAATGGGCCCTCCTGGACCCCAAGGACCCCCAGGGTCACCAGGGGTTGGTTATGATGGTCGTCCCGGTCCTCCTGGACCTCCTGGACCACCAGGTTCTATATCATTGCCTGGACCTTATAGGCCTAATTATCGTAAGTTTCTTTCTTTTTCTTTGCATCAGTTAATAAATATCCATTAGACTTAGAATCTTTTTTACAGACAAATAATGTCAAATATCTGCAGTAAAAAAAACAAATAAGATTGACTAATGACAAAATTGTTCTCTTCCTATTGCTTTAATTTTGTAGCAACCCACATTAAATAAATATAATCAGATTTGATGTATCTCATGCACAGTAGCTTAGCATTTTAACTAAATACTAAACTACTGTTTATTTGAGTTTGACCAAATTTCTGAAATTAAAATGAAACGTATTTTTATATGAAGATGAATAAGATTAGAGAATGAGGGTAATAAACTTCATATAATAACAATGATATCCATGTGGAGGTGGGTTTTATAATGTAGTACAGTCTTTGTGTGAAAGCTTCAGTGGGCAGAGATTTGTCACCTACATCTGTGCTTTCCTTCTCATCTTTCATTTCCTCCTAATCTCTCCTTACTTTCTCATTTCTCTTTTCCTCATCTAAGCGTATTAGTTGTGTGGCTATTGTCCACACTGCGACAGCTACAACGCTAGCTAAATGGCCAACTCAGTCTGGAAATGCTGGTGAATTTGATCATAATAAAGAAGTATAAGTTTCTGTAGTTCTCCAATGAATGATATGGTCCAAACCACTGCTTTGAAAAGTGTCTGTCTCTTGCAGACAGAGCTGCTAAAGTCTGTTATCATTGTTACTGCATATTTCCATGTAAATATATTTATATAACATAGATTTAACTTGTTAAAATAGAGCTGTGGTTATGCATACAAAAACACACAAATTAAATATCTAATATTTAAGCACCAGTGGACAAAAAAACTAAATGTGATCCTAGCTTCTGCTGCCTGTGTGTACATCTCACCAGGTGGACATTTATTTAAACAACTCTTAAGATAAACTTCAAAGGAGAAATAACTCAAAAACTCAAGATTTCTGATTTCAGAGACAAAGGAGCACAAAGAAATCCCTCATTTATAACCTTCCTGTCAACCTACTGACAGTTAAATGCCAATGATGATAAATATTTCAAATGGGAACACAATAGATGAAACATTTTCTGGCTCTATGTGAAAACAATACATCTGGTCAACACTACTTAAACTGGTTTTAGTATTACTCGGTCTCATAATTATCTCAAAACAACAGTTTGTAGCTACTTGACTAATGAGACATGCTCTGAATTTAAAAGTCAAATTAGTGATATTCTCTTGTTCTAATTAAAAGCTGTCAGCATCCCTGGCCCACCCGGTCCCCCTGGCCCACCTGGAAGTCCTGGTCTCTCCTCTGGAGTAAGTACTAATGCCAATACATTTATGATTGTGTTATGGATGAAACAGCCCTTCAGTCCAATACCAAATTCCAAATAGTGGCTACAAAGTGTATTGCATCATATCATATTTTATTGTATCACGTCAAATGTATGTAGCTGTAATTTTTTAAAATAAAAATCTAAATACATTTTTACTTGTATCCACAGGTTACGGTGCTAAAGTCATACGACACAATGATTGCCACTGCCAGACGTCAGGATGAGGGCAGTCTCGTCTACATCATAGACAGGGCAGAACTTTATTTGAGAGTGCCCAATGGATTGCGGCAAGTCATGGTACATCATGAAAATATACACGAGAGTTTCTTTTCAAACAGATCTGCTGCTTTTAATCAATTTCAGAAGTTCTGCCATGGTCTGTCATGTTCCTGGATTATAGGATTATTAAAACTGTGGTAAGTTTATGTAAAAAATAACAAAACAGCTTCTTTATCCTCCTCAGCTTGGAGACTACCGTCCATTCTTCAGAGATCTGGTGAGTACTAGAGAACATTAAAACTGAGCATTCACTGACCACTGAATTAACTTCTGGATCTCCTATGTTTTTCATTCATAGGAGAATGAGGTGGCAGAAGTCCAGCCTCCACCTGTGATTCTGTACCCACAGTCCCATGACCAGTCCCAAAACAATGGAGCGGGCCATTACTCCCGGGGTGGTACTGTCATACAACCTATTGAGCCACCACCTGCAGACCCCAGATACCCCCCTCAGTATGATCCCAGATTCCCTGACCAGAGATATCCAGGTCAGACAGATGGAACATCAGCCAACCAGCACACTGAAAGACATCCTGTCACTCCACAGTACCGACCCGTCCCACCTGTACTGGGGCCTGTTAGTGGTGTGGATGCAACAAGACCAGGGGTGAGATGCTTTTTCATTTCAAACAAAACCTAAGCTGGTGGATTCCAGGGATCCTTGGTCTTTGAAACACTCTTTGGGCCAGATCCACTAAGATCCAAATTCACATTTAGTAATTTGCCTGTAAAATCTAGCATTTTGCATGTGGGCCCGAGCCATGGTTTGCAGGTGATTTACTAGGACTGATTGCATAGGCCTAACTGACTTACAGCAAAGAAAACTGACTGCTACGTAGACAAGCTATATAGTGATGGGACGGTAATACTGTCTGTAAAATGATGTAGACATTAGATCAAGTAAAAAGACAGAATAGGAAAAAACATTAGAAGGTGAATAATAAAATGTCTGCACATAAAAATTGTGCGTTTGTAGGCGTACACACTGTCACCCTAAGAAAAGAAACAAAACATGACTGAATATGATAGTCTCTTGTTTCTAATGAAGGCTTAATTTATCATATCTCCGAAAGCCGAAAAGGACTTTCGGTAATATGATTGTTTTATGGCAGCACTACGTCCGCTCCTGCCACAGACTGGACGTGTGAACGCGATAACTTGACAGGCTTTCATTGGCTTCCTTTCACATTGCATAGGAGTATTGGTCACCATGAGAGGCCGAACTGATTAGATATTCAGCATTTTTGGATGAAAACTTCTGCCACCAAGGGGAGTTTTATGTAAAAAAAAAGTCTAATTTTTTGTTATAACTCAAAGTTTTTTCCGATTGGTTTGAAGTTTTGTTCATATGAAAGTACTAAATGAGGACTTACCACACGTCATACTTTGAGTTTTCTGAAGTTCATAAATTTGCCACCAGGGGGAGTTTTGTGTTGTAATTGTTAAAATCACACTTCCTAAAGTTGAGTGTGTACTAACCTAAGAATGAGTTTTTTTTGGTTATTTATTTATTTATTGGTTATATCTCATTAATTGTTTGTCTGATCTATGTCAAACCAAATAGAAATGAAGGGATCATATTGCCCCTGACATTCCAAACTTTCTCGTTAGGGGAGGGTTTTTCATAAAAAAAATTACATTTTTGTCTATATCTCATTCATGGCTATATCCAGGCTACATCTCGTATGTCTAATTTATGTCAAACTAAATGCAAATGAAGCGACTGCTAATCACACTCCCTGTATTTGATTGTGTGTGTGCTAACCCCTGAGGGTTTAAAGTTTCCCACTAGGGGAACCTTTTATAAAAAAGAAGTCACATTAGAGCTTTGCAACAGATCAGCATGTTGAATTAGTTTCAGCTGATATTTTATTTGAAAAATCCATATAAATTATTTTTATAGGTAAAAAAAATGTCTCGCTCCCATTTTTGAAGACAACAATCCAACGAACAACTAATTAATTTAGTATGGCCTGATGCTTCAAAATGTATATTGGGAGGATTGGAGGATTGGGGGCTTTGGGGGATATACCTCTGGCAGCTGGGGGAGACTGTGTAGGCCTAGTTTTACTGAGGATTGCATAAATCGACCCACCTTCTGAAACTCATGCACTGACCGGAGATATTTTGCATTGGCATCACAAATGCACTGGACAATCTTCTAATGTGTGTGTTTACCATTTCCGTACACATGATTTGTGTCTGCTGGATCCATGTCTCCACATGGATGCGGTCATTTGCTCCTGTTACTCTGGAAGATCCAGCTACTGAAACAAAGCCTTGTTTGGTCTCAGTTAATTACTGCTGATTACGTGGAAACCTTAAAACTGTGGCAATGTGTCAACGCATGGCATTTAGGGCTTAAACAGCACAAAACGGGATTGGGAGAACTCAACTATGACAGCTACATACGCTGGAATGACCCAGATGCAATAAAGTGCATCTGTCAGCAGTTCTGTTATTGCAGGTATTGCATGACTGCTTGTGGCTCCAAATCCATCCTGAGTTCCTTCACAGCTCCAACATGGCAGTGCTGGATAAGCCCTCGTTTCTGTCTTTCAGGTTTGATAAATCACTTTGCAGGTGTTAAATTATTATGTTTACGTTTAACACCAGGTGTGATGCTTTTTATTTTTATTGATCCAAAGATGAAGTTTTGTGAAGGAATGAACGGAAGAATAACATTAAAACATAAACAGTGCAGGTGTGGACGTGTACTTTGACAATCTGAAACATTTCTTTTTTTTTATTGTTTCTCATGGAAATGTGACGCTATCTGAACATTAACCACACAGTTTTATGTGAAGGACATGTTAGTCATTGATTTTTGTTTATCTACAAACCATTCTGATTCATTCTTTACTACTTGTTTTGTACAAAGTTGGAGCTTTCCAGATTTTTGCCTCTGCAGGTTAAATGATTCCTGACCAAGGTGGTGAGAAAGTACAAAGAGTTTTAAAACATTTGGTATTTAAAGATACAGATCCAGTCATGTGCACAACTGGCCCTACCTCAGATGAAGTTTCACATTAAATATGAATAAACTAGGTTGCTCATACAACCTCAGACCTCTCCCCAGCATTAACGTCCCTCTTGTCTACATTAATGTCTGCCAGTTTGCCAGACTTCCTATTGAGAATACGAATTGTCCAGACAAAACAGGTTCTTACGGCCTCAAAAAAAGAAAGTTCTTGTGGAGCATGTAAAAAGCTTACCCCTGCTGCTGCCCTTTTGGACAAGTTGACTTTGTACAAAAGGGATTTGTTTGCAGTGGGACTTGTTTGGTCTAAATAAATCAAATTTGAGTTTTTTTAACTAATCCGGACAGGCGAAGTATTTTAAATGGGACATATCATGCAAAATGCCATTTTTAGCCCTTAAATACATGTTTTTAAGTGTTTAAGAATGCAGATTATTTAAATGTATTCCCTCCTGATGCTGCGCACATATCTTTATATTCTTTGTGATCATATTTTTCAGTCCGTTTAATTTTCTCTATTCTCTATTACGTCTTTTTAATCTATTACATCACACTATTTGCTGTGGGTCCGCCAAATAAGGTCGTGGACTTCCAGGTAATCAAATTCATGAATCTGATACGTTGACATTTATAGTAAACTTACCAAT
>JBAMHV010000013.1:22578771-22593887 GCA_037177535.1 Pseudomugil gertrudae
CTGACCACATCATAAGCTTTTCCAAAGAGGAATGTTTTAAGCCTTAAATGTAGAGACTGTGTCTGCCTCTCTCACATGAGCTGGAAGCTGATTCCATACAACAGGAGCTTGGTAAAGGCTCTACCTCCACCTGGGAACCACTAACATTCCTGCATTCTGGGAGCGCAGTGTTCTCTTTGGTTGGTACGGCACTATAACATCACTAATGTTGGATGGGGCCATACCATTTATATGTTAATAAAAGGATTTTAAACTTAATTCTGAACTTAATTCTGAATTGGAACCAACTGATTATCAGCTGTTTGCTCGGGATGGTATTCCAGAAACAACCTCTGAGCAAGAAGCAAAAAAAAAAAAAAATAAACTAGCTTGTCTGGTTTTTCTTCCTCCTTCATCCTGTTTGTTTACATTTCTACCGTAGTCTGACCTTTTTAATGCAAACATTTATGCTAGAACCGGTGTATTACTTGCTTTTTCAGAAGATTATAAAAGTTTGTTGGAAAGAAAAAGTAAAGAGATACCCAGTTTCTAAAAAAAACGCTAAACTAAGCTCTTTTGGCATGTGATGAGTTTAAAATGTAAGTGTTTGAAGCTTTTCTAACAGGTATGACTGGGCACCAGCATAACTGCTTAACTTATAATTACAGTTTAACAAACCACATCAGTACGTACAGCCATTTTCACAAAATCATCTGGAAACTATATCCTAATATTAAAATCCAAGCCAAAGACGTGACTTGCCACAGTTTGCAGTTATTTTAACACCAGTTTCAGAGCAGCTCATCAGACCCTCATGGTGCACATGCCAGCAACAGCCACTTGTAGTTTCGTGCTGCTCACCGCCACCGCCTCCTTTCCAGGCAGCTGATGGGCAAGCAGTTCTCTGTCACTAGGCGGGGTTGTAAACTTAAAAAACAATCTATCCGATGTGATAACTCACAACAGAATACACGGCCTGGGAGCGTGAGGCATTGCTGAAATTGAACATAGCGCTTTCTTAAAATGAAAGCTATTGGAGAGAATTATGGTCTGAGAAACTGGAAGGCTGCCTGGTCCCTGTGAAGCCACTGGCTGATGTAATTTAAGCTAGCAAAGGTTTTTTGATCAGTCAGAAAGGATGGAGAGTTGGAGGCTGAGGGGTAAGATGGTGCAGTAACAGAGCTTTAGCCTTCCCTGCTGCTTTCCTAGCATCACTCTGGGAGGTAAGAAATGGTCATAAAGAGGCAGCCCTCTCCAACCCGTGTGCTATTTTTATACTTGCTAATACGTGAGAGGGGGGATGGGGTGGGGCTGGAGAACGAGTACAAGCGGTGAAGTGACAGGAAATATTATTGTTGGCTTGGAGGTAAGGGGAGTGTATTAAACGATACGTACATACCCTCAGTGGGATGTTTAGCTGGATTATTTTTATTATGCTGAAGCTCCGCTCTGCTTATTTATAACTTTGTCCATAACTCGCTCTGACATATGCTAGAAAGTTATTGTATGAGATCAATTTCCAAATTTTGACACTGTTCCTGTCACTCCAAAGGCCCACGGTCAGGCCTGAGGCTTACCAACAAGGCATCCCAGTCAGTAATTAGCAAAATAACAGCAAAAGCAGTCTTGTTACATTGAGTATCCAGCAACAGCATTAATCCAAAGCCCATCATGGCATCAGTCATTTCCTAATGATTGTTGTTGCATCTTTAAAATGAACCACATTTTAAGCTCGTATGCACTAACTCAGTTTGCAAGCCAACGTCATGCTTTTTAAATTTCACATTTTAGAGGAGTACACAGGAAAGTTTCCTCATCTAAAATCGCCTACCAGCAGTTAAAAAAATAGTGTATTTAATCCTTTGGATAACAATCTTAGTGATGATTGCCATAAAATTGGCACCAATAAAATAAAAGCCATATGCAGTTTCAGCACATCACCAGGTTTCTGCACTGCTGTTTTCATTTTAAATGGGTAAATTAGTTTCTGAGGGAATATACAGCAAGATGGACCAGAAAAACGTAATATTTAACCTGGTTTAATAGACTTTTATCATGCAAATTTTACAAAGATCTTGCCAAAACATTTGGCTTTTAAATTTAATGATTAATATGTTCAAACTATTGTCATCCACAGGCTCTGGAAAAGGTTAATACTAATAAGTGCAGTTAGATCAGTCTGTTACTAATGTTTTAACGCCCTCTGTGATGGGAATATCCATGTGTTTGTGGGAAATGTTTGATAGATTTTCCACAAGAGAAAATGGAATAAACTCAGAGGTTTGACATTTAATCAGAATGAAAAAACAGGTTCATTGTGTCGATAATCCTGAAACAGATATGGAATATCAGCATTGACCTTTATGGGTTCAGTTTTCAGTCCACACTGTTGTAATGTCACCCAGGTTTATTGTTTCTATGCTGATAAGAGGACACATTAAAGAAGGGTGATGCGGTGACAAATGCAACCCAGTTAGTGATGGTAAGCCATTGTCTACGCCTTGTGTCTTATACATTAATTATTCAGAGAACTGTTTAGGATTTCTCTTTAAATCTTCATGCCCACCCACTGATTCTGAATATGTTATTGCTCCCTGTGGAAAGTCAGTCCTGTGTGTGTGTCAACAGGCCCAACTGGTACCAGTACATTTATTTATCTGTTTTTTAATCTAATAAGATTTTGACCCGTAAATGCCTCTGATTGTGTATGTAATGCAGAGATATCACTGTGTTCTGTTACACAAACGGGCCTCTGTTCGCCTCTGATGGCAAAGAGAAGTTAAACTAAATGATAAATTTTGTTTTGACCCTGAATTAACAATGATTCTACTAAATCTCCTGATGCCCTTCAGGCTCAGAGATATGTTTCCACTTTTTGATGGCCTGCAATAAGACTATGTATTGTTGAACATGTTAGATTAGTGTGTAAGCATGTTGGCTTTGCCTGGAAACAAAAAAGATGTTGTTTATAATGTGGGGAAGTGCTTTAGACCTATCAGAGGACAGCAATGTGAGCGTCAGAAAGCAGGAGGACTAAGAATTAGCTCAAATGTAACCGTCTAAAACAATCAGATCTTATCCTCTTATCATGTTGCTATGTCCCAGAAAGTTTCAGAGGTCTTATTAAGCCACATTTATACAATTTACTACACCAGCAGCATATATGTTTGTTTGTAAAGCAACAATGACTTATTCACTGGTAGTGAAAATGCTAAAGTTTGTTTTCCTATGGAAGCTGAAAGTTTAGCTCTTTCCTGTTAGCTTGGTGAGCTAATATTAGCATTACTAGCTCAACCATCAGTCAGCTTCTTGATTTATCAAATTAGTGACCTTAGTTTGATGCAGATAACTGGACTTTATCCCATAAAGCTACATAAACATTTCTCCCTCTTTCCTTTTTGTTGTAAGCTAATACAATATCTGAACAAATCCATACATGTTTACTTTTTGTATCAGAAGCTACATTTTTCCCACAACTATGCAATCAAACCAACTTCAGCTTAGCTTGCTTATATCACTTCTAGCGTTAGCTTTCACTACAGTATTGAAGTTCTTAAAAAAGATTATTTTAAGAACATTGATCACAAGTTAAAACAGTTAAATAAATCAGCTATGTTTATCTAGATTAGAACTCAAAAGAGATGTGATGATTTCTGGGTAATCTTGCTAACTATTGGTAAATGATTACCCACTCGGTAACTCATCGTAAACACTGAACAAGGAAATGGGCATCCCCACAGTTCAGGATTTTACGGAGAACTACCAGAGTATTTAATTACACAAGGATACAAATTAATTAATTTTTGTGTTAAAAAATCTGACCGTGAAGGTCAGATTAATTTATAAAGATGTAGAGTACCTTCTCTACCAATGTTCCAACAGTTTGTTAGCTGCTCTACCAGAGACACTAAAATATTGGACTTATTTTATATAAATATTAAAAATGCATACAGCTCCTCTGCCCTGCAACCTGTAGGAAGATCTGACCATCATCTGGTTCTTCTCTCCTCCTCCTACAAGCCCATCGTTCAGCAACAACCTGTCATTAAAGACTATTAAAACCTGGTCTGATGATGCTGAAGATGCTCTGAGTTGGTGCTTCGAGGCTACAGACTGTGAACCTCATGGAGATGACATCAACACAGTGTGTGACAGATTATATAAACTTCTGTGTGAACAGCATCATCTCAACAAGACCAGTGAGGAGCTTCCCCAGTAACAAACCCTGGATCACCAGTGACCTGAAAAAGCTGCTTTATATTTGAATTTCCCTCCAGGATTAATAAAGTATCTTCCATTTTCATTTCATTAACTTTATATGATTTCATTCATCCACACATGATTATCTGTACCGCTTATTCCAATGAAGGGTTGCAGGATCCCATCCCAGCATTCACTGGGTGAGAGGCACAGTATGGACATGTTCCCAGTCCACCACAGAGAGACAAACAACCAGTCAGACAGACACACATTCACTCCTAAGGACAACATGCATGTCTTCAGATGTGGGAGGAAGACGTACCCGGAAAGAAAACTGCATTTCCCTAAAAAGTTATTCATCCATGTGAAAATATATTCATTAAATGAGAAAAGCGTTGTTGCACCGTGATGCAGTCACACACACTGCAGTGATCCACATGAAATCAGGCAATACAGAAAATTGACTTTGTCCTTTTTAAGGACCAAAAAGACACAGGCATGTGCGCAGCTTATGTTTGTTAATATCAGGAAAACTGTAACAGATACTCTAAAGCTCATCTCTTAGCCGGGGCTTTTGGCACTTGTCGTTGCCTCTCAGCGTTTTTGCTTGATTAAAAAGCACCCAGGAGTTAGTACGCGCGTGGTAGGTGCGAGCGCACACCCTGACAGCTTAACATACTGATTATTCAAGCCTCTTAGGCTAAGCCACGGCACTCGAGTGATGAACGTCAACTCCCCACCCTCACTCACACACAGCCTTGATTTCTCCACTCTTTTATTCTTAATTTAAAAGAGTGGAAAGCCAGTGACAGCTTGCAGAAAGCAGACCTGTTGTCTTGGAGGCAAAGGGGATCAGTGACATAGTGATTCATACACTGCTGAGGCTTTTTTTAGACTTAATCCACCCAATGTTTGGTCAGCTCGTGTCTTTGTGTGGAAGGCTGTGTCCTACACGGGTCCACAGGGAATGCCCCTCGAGTGGCGTGAAATGCTCTGTTAGTAGCTGTCTGATAAATGAAGTGAGGTATTACAGCCTGAAAACGGAAACATAAATGGTTATGGCTAATTGTGACCTGGGACAACACGTGGAAATGATCTGACACAGTTACACAGAAGTGTTCAATAATGTGTGATGTCCCCATTTTATTTAAAATAGGATAAAAAAAACATTTTACACCAAACACAGAACAATCCTAAATCATTTTTATCTGAAAGTTGGTGTTTGCATGGAATTCATGTGTTTTTTGTAGTGTTTTGGCGTTATTTAAAAAACAGACCCTGAAATGAGGATTAGAAACAGCAACTGGCAACGCAGCCGTTAGCACGTAAAGTTTAATCTGTTTCATGCACTGTGTGGCTGCACATTACATTTTGTGCTTCACTGTTTATTTGTAGCAAAAATGAAGGTTATTCTGATATCTGTCCTCGCAAAACACATTTACATTTACATGCATTTAAGGGAAATGTAATAAGCTTTGTTCTTTATAAAACGACTCTGTGTTGTAGCTAGTGACACGGTGGACACTGGCTCATATATCTGCCAAGTGTGCTGTCAGTTTGCTGGCGAGGCCACAGCTGCCACCACCGAGCGACACCTGACCAACAGATTGGCCCCGGCTGGTGGCTGAGGCCAGAATACACACTTTGGAGGCTTAGATATTCAGCTGATATTGTGTGCACACGGTAAACATATGCATCACATCTCGAACAACCCTGCACGGAGTCAATGGTTCAAAAACATTATATTATTATTAAAATTATCATTATATAATGATTTCCAACTACCACCAGAAGTACTCTGACTTCTCAGCTGACATGAATTATTAGATTATATGCAGAAAGGATTTGATGCACATCGATAAACAATCTAGAGTATCATGTAGTGTTCAGACAATAGTGGAATATAAAACAGGGGAGTAATTATACATTGTCACATAGAAGGATCGAGTAGCTTTTGTTGTTATTGCACATTAGAAAATAAAAAGGCTTTTGTTGTATTTATACATTATTCTGAAGCTTTCATCCTTCATTTCTGGTGCATGAGATTGACAAGCGGATCGCAGTCAATCAAGATGCTGCGTCGTCGTGGTGAAGAGGGAGCTGACCGGTCGCTCTACAGTATGTTCCCATCCTCACGGTCACGAGCTGTGGGTCGTGACCGAAAGAATGAGATCCCGGGTACAGGCGGCCGAGATGAGCTTCCGAGGCAGGGTGGCCGGTGTCTCCCTTAGAGATAGGGTGAGAAGCTCGACCATCCATGAGGGACTCAGAGAAGAGCCGCTGCTCCTCCACATGGAGAGGAGCCAGATGAGGTGGCTCGAGCATCTGGTTAGGATGCCTCCTGGACGCCTCCCTGGTGAGGTGTTCCTGGCACGTCCCTGTGGGAGGAGGCCCCGGGGTAGACCCAGGACACGCTGGACCGATTACATCTCGCAGCTGGCCTGGGAACGCCTTGGGATCCCCCCAGATGAGCTGGTGAATGTGGCTGGAGAGAGGGAAGTCTGGGCTTCCCTCCTCAGGCTGCTGCCCCCGCGACGCCCGACCTCGGATAAGCGGTAGAAAATGGATGGATGGCATCTGACATCCCAGCACAAAGCTGTGCCAAGACAGTGCAAAGAAATGTAGATAAAGTTTGGCTTCTGATATGGTAAAGGATGTAAACACGTTAAGCCTGATTTCATAGGAAGCCAACTGATGGCAACTTATTGAAGCTGTGAAGAAAATGTGGTGGAAGCTTATGAAGAGAAGAGAAGCATGATATCAGCTGTTATTACAACTTGTATTGTGATTAAGTTTAATGGAAGAACAACTCTGTAAGCAGAAAGCTTTCTCTCTCCCTTTGGTAGAAAAAGAGGAGTAAGAAAACCATCCCATACAGAGGCTTAATCCAGACTACGTTGCTCCTACTGCTAAGTGATGTTCCAGCTGCACTAAGAGAACATTCAGACAAGAAATCACACATTTAAAGAGACAAACAACCCAGATTGAGTTTAAAAATAATAAAGGAATAAAAATTATATTGAAAACATTTAGATAAAAACATCATCATCCTGTTTGCTCTATCACGTGTCATAATCCAACATGAAAACACTAAAACAGGGAATATTTTTCTTTCTTTCCACAGAAAACTTAAACGTTCCCATGAGACTGTGCTGTGATAGCCATGCTAGCATCCACGTCAACCCAAACCCGCGAAAAGGCGAACAATATGAATGAGAGGCAACCCATAATAGTTTTTTTTATGGCTGATTTGCACTTTAATTGTGTTACAAAAAAGAGCTTTATTTTATTATTCTACTAACTTTTTGATATTTATAAAAAGGCTGAATTTGAATGTTTAATTTCTGCTTTGTAATTTTTTAATAGAAATATTTTATTTGACAGAAACTTTGAAGTGATTAGGATCATCATCCTAATCGATAATAAATAATTAAACAACTAATGATCAGAACTTGGCCCTGAATTTACTCTTTATCGGATCGAAACCAAAACTCGCAGCAGACACGACATCTCACAAACTCTCTTCCTGAGAACTTTCTGCATGTCCTGCTTGATTGTTAGAGATCACTATCAGCAGCGATGGTCTGAATCTTCAACTAAATACTGATAACGTCAGATGGTGTTGCTTTTAAATCAGCAGATTTATTTAAAACATGCTTTTGTCACCTTTTTTATGCTACAATTGCTATTATTTAATACCGAACATCAGTTTAAACATAGTTTTTCTGGCAGTTAGTTCCAGCATCAGTTCCAATAAAAACCTTTACATCTGCAATAATGTTTAGAAACGGATGTTAAACTGTCAACATGGAGGAAAAATCCCTTTACAGAGCTACAGAGTAGAAGCTGAGAAAAAGTCACACAACAGGCTGCGAGGTAAAAAAAAAAAAAAGATAAAGAAAAGATCTTATTTCCTCACAAATAATAAAAAGAAGACATTCCTGAGCTTGTCTTCCTCCTGCATGTTTCTGCATTCAGACCTTCATCTCTGGTTTTAGCTGTGTTGTGTTTTCCTGACACACTTTTCCTCCATTTTTTGGACTTTTTTTTCAGGCAGCCCCAGACGCATCTGCAGGATCGGCTGCATAGTCAGCAAGAATGCAGCCAAGTGATCTTAGGCAGATGTATAAAAACATAAAATAATAAATAAAAAGGAAACAAACAAGCAGTTTGGGAGCTTGATGCATAAAGAGAGGAAAAGCAGGTTTAAAATGGAGAGAGAGCCAAAGCTGTGCTTCCTCGCTCCTCACGTGTAAAACTTAATTAATTAGTTTGAAAAAAATCTCCCCGAACCCCCATAAGACATGTATGAAGGTTTGCATCGTGTGCTGGTAGGTTTGACATCCAGATGCAGGAGAATATGAACTGGAAATTGCAGAATATCACTTTTGTTTGTTGGCCTTGTTTGCTCCCTCCCTTCTGTCTGATAACTCTTTCCACATTAAAAAAGAGGAAATGCTCTTAACATCCCTTCGCCTTCCATTATTCATTTAATGGAAACTGTGTCAGGACTCGTGGACTGAACCAGAGCTGGTGCACAGCAGCGGCTCTCCTCTGCTTCTTCTTTTTGTTCGCACACCACCTCGTTGTCACGCACCACCTCGTGACATTTTGCAAGCTGGTTCAGCAAACACAGCATCGGTTATAGATCAGCGCCAACAATGGCAGCAGTAACAGCGATTACCAGAACCAAGTCCGGCCTTACTGCTGAAAGCATCGCATGTAAACGCATGTTCTCCAGTTGCCACCGTGACATCGATGTTTGGAGCAGCTTGCCACGAGCTGAGCTAACTACGTTTCCCTTCCCTGGAGGAAGTGGAAGCAGATTCTACAAGCAGCATGGTGTCATCTCTACACACACAGATTTAATGAATTCCGATCCATCGGGTTAACTCACTCCTGTCAGTCTATGACAACGACTCACGTGACATCACAACCAGCAATGTGCAATCATATCACCACGTGCAAACCTTTTGCCCCCCTTGCCTAAGCTGTGGCAAAATCCCATCATGCATTTTTTCTGTCTGTGTAAAGTAGGGAAACTACAGACTTCAAGGGGGTTCTTACCCTCCTTTGTGTGTGTGTGTGTGTGTGTGTGTGTGTGTGTTGGAGGGGATTAAGTGTTAAAGACTGGAACATCAAAGACTTTCCAAGTCGTCCCCATGTCATAGAATGGTTTTGTGCAAATGCTGCTTAACAAAACAGGACATGTGGCTTCCCCCGACACACACTTATACACACATGCAAAACACACATGCTCTGCAGATATGAAAAGAAGGATTTGTCCAGATGAAACCAGTGGCAGATGAAACCAGTGGCAGATGAAACCAGTGGCAGATGAAACCAGTGGCAGATGAAACCAGTGGCAGATGAAACCAGTGGCAGGCCTCTGCAGACCAGCAGACTACAGTGTGTGTATAAGCAGATATTATGGCCCAGTTTGAGAGATTTCTACCTCCGCTGTACGCAGGACCTCCGATCCACTGACCTCATTAATGTGACGAGATCAAAGCGTGTTTTATCAGATTCTTGTTGCCATTTAGCAACAGCGTTCTGAACCACCAGAACACCGTGAGGGGGTCACCAGAAGTGCTCAGCTCTTATTCCTTTTCTCTGTTTTCCCTCCTCATTCTTTCTTGCTTGAAACGAGAAAAGTCGTTTTTGTAAATAATTTTCTCCTTCGTGCTTTCAGATCTTTGAGGTTTTTACTTTAAGGCTCACAGAATGTGGTTTGGTTGAAAACAGCGGCCACCAGAGGGAACAGTTTACACAGAACAGCTCAGTTTGAGGATCAGCTGTAGCTCAGGATGAGCAGTCATCGGTCAGTTGGAAAGTTGGTGGTCCCATCCTGATAAGATATTAAACCTCTGATGTGTTCTTGGATGTTTTTAATTGACATGGTTAAATTGGCCAAAAAATTCCCCTAATTTCCCGCTTTGGTTTGGTTTCACACACTGCCACCCAGTTATAGCAACTGCTAGCATTTACTGCACAAAGCTAGCATTGTTTTTAGGAGAAGCTGCCCAGGATGAGCAGGAGGAGATGTAGTGAGCTGTCCTGCATGTTCGCCATGTCCCATCGTCGGTTCATCGACTGTTCTCTTTACTTTCACACTGGAAACAATCCACACCAGAGAAAACTTGCAAGTGAACCAAGATCCCTTTAGCGACAAAGCCCAAAAGCTCTGTCTCTGGCAAGTATTAGAGAAAGGTTAGATTTTCATGCTTTGATTCCCAAATGTGTGCAGGACAATGCGGCTGGTCCTAAACTTACCAGCTAATCAGAATTTCCACTTGTTTTGGCGGAAATCTTGCTAATTTTCTTAGTGTAATTTTTTATGCCACATTACAGAACTTTTGGCGGTTTTCCCAGTGACTCGCCAAATCCAGCATCCATCTTGCACCCTACCTGTACTGAGAGCTCTCTCCAGCCAGCAAAACACACACTCATGCTGACCGTTGTTCTATCCATTCTGTACTTTTTCCTGTTTTCTTTGCTGAATCAGACACGATGCACGTTCCAAACAGCTGGTGTGTTAATATGCGGCTGATGAAGCGAAACTCCACCATCCTCATCAGGATGCTGCTGGGCGGTGACAGCTCCAGAAAAGCCCGTGATGGATGTCACTGTGTCATCAAACGAGTCGAGAACACACCATTTCAGGGTTGGAAAGTTACATAATCCTTATTAAAGATTTAAAGGGCACCTTTGGTGTTAATCATTCAAGCAATGGATCCTGATGTAACAGCATTATATGACGATGTTGGTGTGCAAATGTGTTGCAAAGGGTAAAAAAAAAAAGGGGGGGGGGGTGTAGTTGGAGTTATTACCTCGAGTTCAAGGCCATAAGTCATAGAAAGTCATACCCAGACCAGTACACCAGTGCATATTTTATGTCTTAAATCTCTTTTTTGTTGTCAGTTTTTTAACCTGGATGTTTTTGTTGTGTTATTTTTAGACTTTATGTTTGTTGAATATCAGCTATCAGTGTTCTGTGTACAGCGTTTTCACATCATATCGTTGTTCCATGATGCTTCTGTATCACTGCAGATTGTCAAAAGGTCAGGAACAACAAATTACATCTGATTCTGAGAAACTGCTGTTGAACTGTTCTGAATTTAATTACATGCTGATGTTTGCATGTAATTTTATCCCATAAAACACTCAGAAAAACAAACATAATCCTGTGCTACACAATGTTTTACAAAGCATCTGATCCATTATTTTGACAGGCAGATATCAAATTGTTGAGTCCAGAATATTCCTGCTGTGTGCTGGAGTCACATGTTCAATAGATGCTTTTCAAGTAACGTATGTGAGTGATGCGTGATGTTTTACAGCTGGACCAACGCAAAAACTTGTGACTTCAAGGAAGTTTTCTAAACTTAAAATGCATCTTGTTGTGCTGTGGGATGCAAAAATCACAATAAAGACTAACCACATCTTTATTTTTACTCAATACCAGGTAGCAAGCATCCATTTAAAAAAACAGGTTTTATTACTACAACCATCAGCCGGGATAACTGGATGATGGTCAAAATATTTAAAAATGCAAGACTATGCAGTGTGTATTTTATTTTAGGTAGATATGATTATATTTAGGTAGATCTGTGACTATTAAGTCTTGTCGTAATAAATGGATATAAACAGGACATAACTGCAGCTGCTTAAGCAAATATTATAGCTAAACATGATAAAGGGACATAATATGACATTCAATACGTTAGTACAGCACTTCATGGACATGCCCACAAAGCACAACATTAATGGCTTCCAGTGATTTGTAGACCTTCTAGGTACATGTAAATGTTCCTGCAAGCTAGGACATGTTTTCATGTACGTGAGCCCATCCTGTAACGAACACGGGTCAGGTAGATGCGTATGGTGCTAGCTTCTATAAATAACAGCACGATCAGCAGGTGAAAGGCTTTCTGTATAGTTGTTTTTAGCTTGCCATTATGTACTTACGTGGGCATAGCACCAGGGCTGCGTGCGCTTATTGTTTGTTTGTAAACATTACAAAGAGTCAATAGATCTAAAAGTTTAATATAAATGACGTGTTTGAGTATGGATAACAAGATAACTTACTGGAGGTTAAACTTTATGTTTATTTTTCTTCTGATGAAGCAAACCTGAAAGCATCACTATTTCTGTGTTCAGTGTGTGTGTGTGTGTGTGTGTGTAGAAGCCCCTGCTTTCACACTGAGTAAATCCACTTGGGAAAGCTGAGACAATTCAGCATTATTAAACCTGTAATTTATAACCTTAGAGAACAATCATGCGTCTTTGCAATGCGTCTGTATGGAAAGGAGAAAATCAGGTAATACACTGTCAGAAAAATGACTGGTCAACAGTTTGCAACTGGTAATTTATCAGATTTATTAAAGCTGGCACTTTTCATCTGTACCAGCAAGAGGAAAACTCAGCTGTGTGTGAGAGGAGGCCTGTTTCATAATGCGATGATGCATGGAACTTATTTGGCTGACTGGGTGTTTATATAAAGCTGGGATGCATTGGACTGGTTAAAAAGCACATTAAAGAACACCAATTGTCTTCAATGAGAAATATATAGAAAGTGAGATGTGAATACGTGAGCTGGACATAATTAGAGCATCAGAGAGTTTCATCTTTTTCCTGCTGCTGACATGTGCAGGATTAATGGGGCTCATATCCTCCACTGGAGGAAATGCATTACTCACAAAGCACAGAGGAACCTGCTAAACTATAATTAGAGTCATAATGGGGTGAGAAAAATATTGATAATGTATTTAAAAGATCTGTGTTAATTTGTGTTTTGGTCCTCACAAGAGAAAAGAGACTCGAGACACAGTTGCTGTGAAAGAACAGCAGTGATAATCCATGCAGCCGTGCAGAAACAGATGGTAGCTGATGGATAGAAACAAAGTGGAAGAAACATGAAATTTCAATGAGAAAAGCTTTGCATGCAGAGAGCGGTGCATGCTCTCTGGATGCAGAGAGCATGCACCGCTCTCTGGATGAAGGATTTCAAACACTGATTTCTACTTTCAATTCTAAATATTAGTTTTCTTCCAGAAACTACTTCACCAAAACAACATTAATAAGTACGAAGATGTTAATAACTTTAGTTACATATTTTTGTAAGAAGAATAGTCTTTTTTTAAACTTTATTATTTCTTATGCCTCATTTCAGCCTTGCTGTTGACTTTTTTTGAAAAGGTGAACTATGAAAATAATTTTCATCCTGGTTTTGCTAAACAGAGAATTAAATGCACTATTTTCTACCTCTCATGGACAAAAGTTCATAAATTACAAAAAAAAAATGTTTTAAAATATTTTTTGTTGTATAAATTGTCATTTTGTCTTTTGTTTTAATGTCAACTCTTAAAGTAAGCTTAAGTCAAATTTTGATAACTGCAAAACGTTATCCATCCATCCATCCATTTTCTACCGCTTTTCCCTGAATATGGTCATGGGGGGGCTGGAGCCAATCCCAGCTAACATCAGGCGAGAGGTGAGGTACACCCTGGACAGGTCGCCAGTCTATCGCAGGGCCAACACACATACACAAACAACCATGCACACACACACACATTTAGAGTCTCCAATCAGTCTATCCCCAAGGTGCATGTCTTTGGACTGTGGGAGGAAGCCAGAGTAGAACCCACGCTAACACGGAGAGAACCCACACTAACACAGAGAGAACCCACACTAACACGGGGAGAACCCACGCTAACACGGAGAGAACCCACACTAACACGGGGAGAACCCACACTAACACGGGGAGAACCCACACTAACATGGGGAGAACCCACACTAACACGGAAAGAACCCACACTAACACGGGGAGAACCCACGCTAACACAGAGAGAACCCACGTTAACACGGGAAGAACATGCAAACTCCTCACAGAAAGATTCCCAGTTTGAACCCCGGCCAACCGAGGCTCGAACTGGCAACCTTCTTGCTGTGAGGCCACAGAGCTAACCATGCGTAACCGTGCAGCCCTGCAAAATGTTATAATAAATAAAATGTTCTTTATACAATTACTCAATTAATTGTGAAAATGATCAATAGATTACTTGATTACTACAATAATCGATAGCTGCAGCTCTAATCTTTTTATTAGTTTTTGTGTCATTCCTAAACAGCAAAAGAATGGGGAACTTTTGTTACCTGAGGCTTGACAACTTCTCATGATAAGCCAAAGATCGAATGAATAAGTCAAACTGTAGTGACCAAGATTAGATATAGTGTCATTTAAACAGTTTGCAGTGTTTCTCTGTCTCTTGGGGGCAGGAGATGAGGCAGAGTCACCCCTGAAAGCAGAGACCCTGCTTCTGTAGGACTGAATGCTGCACTTGGTGATTTTGTTAGCTGTTTCAACAACCTGTTGCAGTGCTTTCTTACCCAGTGCTGTACAGCTGCAAAGATACAGCCCTGATACTTCCTCATGCCTCCCTCGCCATGTTGATGATTTTAGTGGTCCAGGTGAAGCTATCCAGGATGTGAAAGCACAGGTACCTGGGCTGGACACTGATTCAACTGCTGTGCCTGTAATGCAGATGAGAGGGAGGTCGCAATGGTGACTTCTTCTGAATTCTGTGATCAGCTTTGCATTCTTTGGGACATTTATGCAGAGGTTGTTTGCTTTGCACCGACTCTGCAGATAGTTGCTGTAGCTGCTCTGTCATCAGCGTATTGGACAATATGACAACACGAGTGTTCCTGGAGGGAGCCTGTGTTGAGATTGATGGGTAAAGAGAAGCTATCATTGATCTTTACATTACTCACTACTGTATATATACTACTACTGTATACCGCATGTATACTATGTTTACATACATAGTATACATGCGGACATATAGAGAACACAATGAAAACGTTAAAGGGGGAAATGTGGGCGGTGATTGTATATAAAAGAACAGGTGTGTGTTGTGTTGTTCTTATGTGAATAA
>JBAMHV010000013.1:22614083-22626024 GCA_037177535.1 Pseudomugil gertrudae
TGGCTGCGTAAGTAAATATGTGTAAATCGCATCATATTATTGGCTGGACAATGTTGCTCATCATTGTCAGTCACCATGTATCACCTGTTTGCATTGCAAAATGCCACAGAATACATTGTAAAGTCTTTAATTTATTTACTGTTTGGGCTGGATTTTACTCTATGTGCTGCACAGATTTCAGATTTTTAAAAGAATGTTAAAAGTGTGCATGGGATAAGTGCAACTCAAACACGAGATATTGTTAGTCTGAGTGATGAAGTGTATTGTTACCTTCCCTAATTCTCACAGATTAGATTTTTTTTCTTTTGTCATGGGCACATGATGGTGTCTAGGCCCCAGTGCAGCTTCAACGGTTGCACCGTTCAAGTCACTGTGTCCATGCCTTTAAAAAAACATAAAGGTCAGATGACGTCAATTATACATTGTAGGTATCCAGCAGAAGGAGAAGCCCACACAAGATGTGTAGATGTGTTAAAGTCTTCATGGCAAAATACAGACACATGCAAGAGAAGGGTCAGACTCACATGCGTCATTAGATTACACAACATAGTGTCAGAAGTCCTGAATGGGCTGGTGTCCTCTAAACTCTATCCTCTGAAAGGAAGGAAAAAGGAAAAGAAAGGCATGACAGATGACGAAGCCAAGGAGCAGGCCAACCTACACCAGCAAACCAATATTCAGACTGTGCTGGCCAGAATGAGCATCTCCTGCAGTGCACATTGGACAGTTGCTCAAGAGAGACAGGCTTGTTATCCTGTCAGCAATGAGAAATGATTTGAACACCAGTCATCATGAAGGTCATGAAGTAGTAAGGAAATGTCAAGATTGTGCCAGATAGTCAGTATGGTTGCCTGGGCTGAGCCAGCAGCTGCCGGACAGACAGTGAGGAGGGATACAACCACACAGCACAATGCACTGGCTGACTGTGGCAAAACTTTGTTTCTGCTGGAAAAGAAAAACTTAGCTGCTAGAAGTAGATTACTTATTTATAAGTGGATTAGTTAGTGACAGACTGATTTCTGGGCTACCTTTGCTGCCTTGGCAGTCATATGGCTTTCACTATGTCACCAGTAGCCCAAAATATCCCCATAGTAATGATGAAGCAGTACATGCACTCAAGACAATATGTTTCCTGAAATATTACTGATTACTGTCCTGCATTGCCTATTTATACACCACCCCACTGCAGAACAGACAGCCTGACTTAACTTTTCATGGGGAGTAGGCTGTGCACTACTGTGCCAGTGCTTCCAGCCTCAGCTAAATCCTGCTCTTCCTGGTATGGATGCTGTTACTCAAAAGGTGATCAGCAGCAATACAGCTGCATGTTCTTTAATCATCAATGGAGCTCATGGGATTGTTAGGAGCAATAGTTGTCATCTTGTTGCCATGATGTCCATGCCAAGCTAAGTGAGAGTGGTGCAGCTGAACAACCCTCTGGTTGTGTTACAGAACACTCACCCATACAGAACTATTCAGAACTGGTGCACACTACCAGAACTAGGTTTAAGAGAGCTGTCTTAAGCCCAATGCAGATTTCATGTCATAGAGAAAGTTGCTAAATGACATGTCTGTTGTTATTTTCTCTGCTTCAAAAAGGACTTTCATACATGAGATCGTCAAAAGCCCTGTTGAAATAATGACAGTCTCCCCAAATCACAGAGGTGTCTATAACGTCAGTCATTCAACACATGTATCCAGCCGGAGGAGCCAAATGGAGCTGTGTAGATGTGTTAACATGTTCATGGTGAAATAAAGACTCATGCAGGAGTCAGACTGATTCATCTCATCATCTCTGCTTATCATATGTTTAATGTCATTAATGCTTGATGTATCATATTGATACATACTGTTTCTGAGACATTTTGCATCACTTATGGTAAAAACTTTACTAAAAAGCCATATGATAATGGTCTCCTGCGCCCTGGTAAAAACCAGAAAGCAGAAGATTACACAATAATAAATTTGACCTGTTACATGGTAATTAATAGTAAATATATAGAATAAATAAATTGGGTTGTTTTTTTTTAGATTTTGTTAAAGAGTCAAATAAAATTTTTGGACTTTAAAATTGGATGTTTCTGCCCTGTTCTTCTTAATTCAGCCGTTAACAGGTTGAAGATGGTTCTGGCGTTTATTATGCATCGTTGCTGTTTGTGGAGCAGAAATATCTCTACTCATTGCGTGCTGCTGCAACACCACACTGAGTTTCATTACCTACATGTTGGTATAGCAGAAAACAATAATTCAGTTTTGATTTGGACATCACAACTAACTGGTCTTCTCAGAAAGTCCATCCATCCATCTATCCATCCACAGCCATCACCTGATAGATATCAGTTGCTGCCATCAATTTTAGCCTTTTTGATTTAAACCCGTCTGTTTGTTTGGAAAGTACACTTTGATTAATCCTAATCAGAATTTGTCTGTTTACATTTACATCTGCATTTACAATATCGCAGAAGGACAGTATTCTTTGTCCCCAAGGCTGTTCTCCTCCTGACAGTCCACTTTACAAAACCCTTCCTGTAATTGGTCCTAAAAACTTGACTTACTACAAAACAAAGATACACATGAGATCATGTGTAAATGCAACAAAAATATCCACACCTGTGGCGTCAAAGGTGGCGGAGGAGAAAGGAGAAATAGCTAGGATCTGACACAGCTCTGTATTTTCTCTGGTGCAAAATTAAACACTGAACTGAACTGAGGGCCCAATCGAACCAAGTCTACTAGTCTATCCTGATGTAAAATAAAAGGGATCATGTTTATGAGTTTCAGACATCTCACCTATATTGCTATCCTCCCAAGTTAACCACTAGAGAAACTGGTTTGAACTGTGAGCTGTGCTCATATCAAAATGGCTGTGTTGAATCAAAATGAGGTTTTATGTTCAAGCAATTGCAATACATTGAAAGAGAAGCACCCAAACCTTTATTTAACGTGTACCCACATACAGGATGCTACACAGCTGAAGCCTGTGGAGGAGAGCTACACTGTGAACTTAAATTGTTTGTGTGCACACTAACAGTATGATTGATATGTCTTTACCAGCCCATTAGGACATATTTTTAAAGGTAGAGAGGCGTCTTAAATTGCACTCTGGCAGCAACAGGACACCAGATAAGAGTTACAATCTACGAAGAGTTTTAACAAAAGCAACAAGGATTGTTCTTTGCAGAAAATAAGGAAAAGGGCAGAAACTATGTTTTTAAGTTTGATGCCTTGTTACGAGCAGCAGCCGATGACGGCGATTATGCCACGTAGAAAATTACAGGCAGATGAAAAGATTCCACCCAGAGAAGTCTGTACACCGAAAATAGTCCCAGATGCTTTTTACCACGACCTAAAGTGCAAGAAGGCTCAGAGATAATGTTTCAGAAAGGCTGACATTAATGTGTTTACTTCAAAGAGCATATACATGTATGAAAAGAGCCTGGGTGCTTTTCTGACGTCGGCTTCTTACCACTTACCTTTCATAGACCCATCTGTGCCGCCTTTTAACTGAAACATTATGATCTTGAGACCTGCAGCAAGCAGAAAACAATCAGTCTTAATGCTGGACTCTTGGTGCTGCTAACTGCTTTAAGAGGTACATAAAGCCCATCACTGAACACGACATGCATTTTATTTGCAACTCGTGTTCTGAGAGCGCATCGGCCCCTTTTAATCACCAAAAAATGTCCAAATGAGTGACTTCAGAGAACTGGTACCACATTGTTAGATATGGCAGCGTAATTATGTATTTCAGTCTGTCAAAAGGTTTTTCCTTTTGGAAATATGAATAAATAAATGTACAAATACATACATTTTTATCTGCATGAATGAAATGGAAAAGTATGAAAGCCATGTCATTCGTCAGTGGGCCAGATTCGAGATGTTTTGCATAAAATAGCTACCGAAACACTTTGCTGTTTGCCTGTGAGTACATGTGAAGCAAGCAAACTGTATGGAAACTTTCTGTCTTTTTTTCTACATATTTATATAACCCAGGAGCTCATGCTTCCTTGATGGTGTTGCTTGATGGATAAAAATTTGCATACACACTGCCTTTAACTTTTCTAAAGTACATGCTTTAAGCAGAGTTTTAGAGGTCACCCATCACAACCCACCTCATCTCTACTCATCTGATTAAAGATTCTGTCCTTGTCTCAAAGCAGCCAACATGATTGCCTCTGTCATTGCTATCCCTGAACCAACATATCTATGAGAGGCCTATGTGGATAATAAATGCTTTGAAAAGTGAGACTCATATCGTCCACTTCTTCCCGGTCCAGAGACAACTGGTGCCAAAAGCATATCCCCTCTTACCTTTTGGGCTTTATTGGGGTTCACTTGGGGCTCCTATGAGGGCTGTTGGTTAGGAATATGGACTAAAATAACCAGACATTTCTTAACTCATAAGACTGACAGCAATCAAAACAAAAGTCTGTGTTTTAAAGGATGTCTAACACTCCCTCTTAAAAGGTGATCATAGCATGTCATGATTGGGATGCGGTATTCATCTGGGTTCTTTTAATATCAACCACATGAGCAAACCCAGGTAGATTTATTTAGTAGGTTCTGTTGACTCACTAATGTATGGCTCAACAAATGAATGAGTCATTTACTCATGTGAGGAATAAAAATTGAGATTATATGGAGCCAACTGATCAACCACATAGGGCCTAAATATTCTATCACTGCAACCAGGAAAAAATGGGTGAAAAGGAAGTTAAAATGAGCCCATAGGATATACCAATTTTAGCCATGGCTCTTAGTCTATGAGGGTCGTTGTTCTGGAGGTTTAATTAATTAATTAGTTTAATTAATCAGAAGGTGAATATGTCTTCTGCCCCCTAATAGATACTAGGAAGCAAATTTTTTTTTATTATAAATAAACATCAACGTGACAAATGACAAGACAAGGCTGTTCCACAGTGGACGACACCAGAGGACGTCAGGGTCTGCGAGGTCTCATAACTAAAAAAGGAGGAACCAAAAAAGGAGGTCTGATAAATAAGAAGGTCCAAAACCATTGATATATATATATATATATATAAACAACTAAGAAAACCTTAAAATAAATCCTGAAATGCACGGGGAGCCAATGCAGCGATTTTAAAACTGGTGTAATATGTTCTCGCTCTCTGGTCCTTGTCAGAACTTGTACAGCCGAGTTCTGAAGTAACTGTAAGCTTGAAACAGACTTCTTAGGAAGAGCAGAGAGTATTAAAATAAGGTAATCTACTAGAGATAAAAGCATGCATCAGCACCTCTGTACTGGCAAGAGAGAGAAATGGGCGGACTCTAGCAATGTTTTTTATATGATAAAATCCTGTCTTTGTGACATTTTTGATGTGAGTAATAAAATTCAGCTCAGAGTCAAAAAGAACAACCAGGTTCTCTCTTGTCTTCAGGACCAACAATTAAAACTTCAGTCTTGTCCTGGTGGAGCTGTAAGAAGTTCTCTGCTATCCATGACTTTATATGAAAAATGCATTTTAAAAGAACGTCAACTGGCTCTAAGTCATCAAGAGACTCCTGATGGCATCCCCTAGAGCAGTGTTTCTCAAAGTTTTTCAGTCTAAGGACCATTTAACCTTTACAAAAAAAATTCACGGACCACCTAACTCTAACCAGCCCAAGAGCAATATGCCAATATAAACCATTCACAAGTTTACAACATAGAATGCAGCTTTTACAATATTTTTATTGTAAAATATCTCAGTTATATTTCTTAAGTGACCCTTTCCTAAGCCTATCCATAGTTATTTGGATATAAGACGGTTTGGTGTTGCAAAACTGAATGTGACAAAGTTTCCAGTTATTTCAAATAAATTTTGGATTGTCATGTTGTTCACCTTGCGGACCACCAGGGGGCACTCCGCAAGGTGAACAACATGACAATCTGAAATTTAATTGAAATAACTGGAAACTTCGACTACTAGTGGTCTGGGGACCACACTTTGAGAAAGGCTGCCCTAGAGGCAACATGTACAGGTTAAAAAGTATTGGGCCTAAAATTGAACCTTGGGGAACCCCACATTGAATTTTGTGTGTTATTGAGAAGCCAGTGTGCAACAAAATCACAACAAAGTCATCTCAAGGCACATCATGAATTGTAAGCAACTGTTTGTTACACTGTCCCACTAGCACTGTTTGATAAGCCTAAAATAAACACTCCTGAATTCACTTCTGTGGATTGAGTGGTTCACTTGGTATAGTGTTAAAGTACAGTTGTGAACGCTGGTCCACTTGAAAACCAGAGGTTTTGCTTCACTTACAGGTGAACTCTAGTGCCTTTATTTGGCAGTGTGAATTAAAATGTTACGTATGAGTGGTATGGAGAGGCAGAGTTATGGACCCAGAAACAGACAAGAGGCAGAGACAGATAGAATGCAGGAACAAGGGGATTTATTAACTGAAAACAAACTGAACAAACTAAAGAGAACTACAACAAAGACTATGGAAGACTAAACAAAGAATAATGAGGATAAACTGAAAACCAGGGGTATAAATACACAAACTGAAACAAAGCACAAGCAGGATGATATAAATTAAACCAGGTGAAACCAACAACCAGAACACAAGAAAGCTAACCGGAAACACATAAAACCAAAACACAGGAAATACCAAAATAAAACCGGAAACCCAAACAAACCAAACTCAAGCCATGACATCAAACAAACCATGTACAGAACCAGAAAAAGAATAAGGGGCCGGTTGTAGCACAAACTGGATATCTCCTGCTTCTCATATTAGACACATTTTTGTGAAAACTGCTTTTGGTTTGATCAACAAAGTAAAAATTGACATACTGAAAACTGCAAAAACTAACTACTGCTCTAATGTTTACTTGTTGTTATTGTTTAATCAATAAGCCAGTTTTTTTTTCAGTGTGAAAGCCAGCAAGATTTAAAGAAAGGTGCAAAATTATGAAGAATTTCCAATTCAATCCCCTGGACTCCCACAGAGTCCCCTGAAACTATCCTGGTGTGCATGCGAACCCAGGAAACATGAAACATAACAACAACAAAACAAAGCAAAACATGACATTGAGTTTGTAAACTCCCAAAGCACTTAGAAAGCACAGACGCATGTCGAAGCAAATCTTTCAGATCACTCCTAAACTTTAATAGAAGTTAGAACAAAATTTTTTATCAGAAACAATCACAAAACCACTCAGTTATGGTGTAAATTCAGCTAATATACAGACAAAGAGAGCAAAAGCATAACCTCCTTCATGGAGGTAAAATATCAAATGGATAGTTTTAAGATGATTTACAGTTATAATGTAAATAATCATTTGAAGACTAATTCAGGTTTTTCAAAAATATAATGTAAAACCAAATATTTCATTGTCTACAACAACAAGTTCAATGCTGATGTCTAGCTTGTGTAGCGATAAGCTCAGGCAAAGAGATTAAATAGGTTGTTGTCAGGGAAACCACAATCCATGTCTGTGCACATCCTTGACTTCAACCAACTTTACCTCATTAATCATTGCTTCTGCATAAAATATGTTATTTTTTGTATGTTTGTTTGTTTGTTTGAGGACTAATTTATCAGTAACTTAGACAAAGTTTTGTCTTGGAATTAAAAGCTGTGGTCAAATGAATCTCATAAACAGAGAATGAGGAGAGTTCCCTGCAGCAGGGCCCCCTGGGGCTGGTTATGTCAGGTAGCATGGGCTATAGACCCGGGATTAAAATCAAACAAAACCCACACAGAACAATAAAGATACTAGAATGGGAATTTTGAAAAGATGAGTCTTAACATCACATATTGAACAAAATTTAGTCCCAACTTCAGCGACATCGAGAAATTCTTTCTATGTATATTCTGCCTGGACTTTTCTGTAATAAGCCTCATCAAAAATAGACTTATTAGGATTCAGCAGGACTTTTCTTATAACGTCTACAACATGAAAACTTGCTCCAACATTTTGGCACAGTCATCCAAGCATACAGTGGACTGTTTGCCTTTGACTTAATAGCAAAGGCAAAGTAATTTGACTAACAGTGATGAGGGCACAGGAGGAATGCTGCACCACCTGAGTCACAAGCACCTTATCCCCAGCGACTTTGTACGAAAGGACATTATCACAACGAGATATTCTTGCTTTGGAGTTAAATACACAAGTTCATTTTCATGTGGTCAACATCTTGCTTAGCATATTTATCATATTCAGTTCAGTAGGATTACTCTTTATTTCAATATGTTGTTAAACCATAACCATAAACCAGTACTATGTACTGAGTCTTTTATTGATAAAAGCACATCTTTGTTTGACTGTATTTGATTTGTTATCAGCATAATATCTTTAAGCATGTGATATACCCAAACAGTTACAAGATGTGTACTGGAGTGTAAGATGTCTGTGAACTATGGGCAACATGGTGGAGCAGTGGTTAGCGCTGTGACCTCACAGCAATAAGGTCGCTGGTTCGAGCCTAAACTGAGTGTTGGAGGTTGTACTGTGGAGGAAGATGGCTGGACCCAAGCAGGATGAAGGCAGATGAGGTGAAGAGATGAGGTTTATTACTCCAACGTGAATCAGACCAGAGAACCATTAAGTTTAACACCAACTAACACTATAACATAAATCTCTATACAAACAAACAATGAACCATAACAAGGAACTGAAACCAGGGGTATAAATACACACAGAGACAGAACACACTCAGGTGGAAAGAATGAACATAATGAACCCAGGTGAAACCAATGAACTTGAATACAATAAAGCTAACCAAAACATAACGGACAAGACAGGAAGTAAACCAAAATAAAACAGGAAACAAGAACACACCGTGACAGAACATACAACGTGACACTGAGGAGGTGTGTCCAGTAACCTTTCTGTGTGGAGTTTGCATGTTCTCCCCATGTATACGTGGGTTCTCTCAGAGTACTCCGGCTTCCTCCCACCCACAAGACATGTTAGGTTAATAGCTATGGTTAAAATAAAAATCGCTTTGGATAAAAGTATAAAAGTTTACACTGTAAAGAGACAGAGACCACTGAGTTAAAGGTAATTAATAAAATCATAAAACCAATCCCAAAATCTACTGGTACAGTAATATGTCCATCATCTGGTTAAAATCCATTAGCTGAACTTTTGATTGTCTGTATTCTGTTCAGGGGTTTTTGATTAAGATTAAATAAGTAGCTACAGAAATCTGCCAGAGATTAAATAAAATACCTGAGTATCTTCATAAGTTTGAAACTTATCTTTAAAAAACTTAAATCTTTGAAATATTTCTACCAAGCTGCCCAGCTCATAACAGGATGGGGTGGTATCTAAAACTTGGGAGGGTGCTAGAGGGTAAGATCTTTACTTACTTACAACCCTTATTGTACTTGTCTCAGCTTAAAGGCTTATCTGGCTTGTACCGCCTACTGTCCCATGGGGAAAATGTGTTGCTCATCTGTTTTTCAATCTCGTCTCATGAGATCAGTTTGAGCTTCTCATATTTATATCATTCTGTGATCATTGCTTTCTGAATTACTTCTCCTAAAGGTACCTTAGGAGCAAGACATCAGCTAAAAAAAAAAAGTGAGCAATGATATTCCTCACAGAGACATTACTGAGACAATGGTTTGAAGTAAGGATATCAAATTGAGACATAAATGAGAGTGCCACAATACTTCTCATTTTTGCCTTAGCTGAGATCAGACAAAGAGACAGACATGAGAGAATTTAGAGAGTTTACAATGTGCTCGCTGTGAGATTTATTTATCAAGAGAGATATTTGAGAAGAATGAGAAAACTGCTTTGGTCTCATTTAATGCTCATTTATATCCAGGAGATGTAAATTTGACATAAACGAGATCTCATCTTTTATGCTTTGCTATGAGGTGTGCTGCGGAAACACAACAGAAATCCGGGTTTTGGAATTAAACCGTTTATCTTGTTGTCAAACCGGACACCACGTTACCTTGCAGCAAGCTGTGGTCTACTAAACGTGCCGCAGGATTCGTCATCCCCATCTGAATGTTGTGCACACAGGTTCATAATTACAGGTTCTTACTTTTTGCTGTGCATTTTTCTGACATTGGTATTGACAGGTGATTGGCTGGCTGGAATTCCACCGTGTTCCTTCTCCCTCTGAGGACATCCTGTTGCAGGACCACGTTTCCTTCACCTTGAATGGAGTCCACTAAAGTCCAGTCAGAGGGTGGCCTCAATGTCACCCTCACCATCCGCCTCCTCATGCATGGAAAAGTAAGTAGAGGCATATTATTAAAGGCCCTGAGTGTGGGGAAGGGTAAAAAGTGATAGAAATAGTGGGAATTTATTGCGGGGGACTTCTAAGTTATCAGGGTGACTTCAAACAAGCAGTACGGCTTATAGAAACTTTAGTTACTCTTTTTGTTACATAGTTTTGATTAACTGAATAAAATAACATTTTTATTTTATATTTTGTAGTTTATAAAAGTTCAGTCCGTGTACCTCCTGAGTACACAGAATGATAACACTGCATGTCATCTAAACCAGTATGTAGTATCATATATGCGGGTACTTCCTTCCATGGTTCAAAGACATGCATGCACTCTAGGACTCTGCTTAGTTGTGTGTGTGAATGGCTGTTTGTCCCTCTGTGTTGGCTACAGAGGTCCAAGCCCCGATCGCTGTGGTTAAGAATTACACATCTTTTCACACAGTTTTTCTGCCTTACTGGTGCCTTACTGGTGCACAGCACATACAGACATCAGTTGGTGCTCACATATGAGCTGAAATCATGGAATCAGTGTAAGTAATAACATCACTGCAGATAATTGCGAAATGCATGACCCTTATACCCACTCTCTGTTTTAGATTAAGGAAGACTGATGTGAAAGAATCACAGGAGGGAATTTGATAGTGACCACAAACAAAAATCCTGAATGAGAAAGGGTTAGAGATTCAGAAATGACTGCTGTCACAGCTTTATAAACAAACATGACAGGAATAAATTACTGTCATAAATCTGAATTTGTCATCCTGTAAAATAACTGCTGCTGTGACCCTTTTCTCCAAATCAACAAAAAGAACATAGTATGGAGACGTGTCGTTTATCATGATATACATGTATACCTTCATATAAAGACCCAGAGGACTGCTTTAACCAGCAGGTAGCTCACGTTAACTTGTGGGTTTTAAATGAAAAAGCAAAACAGGTTGAGTTGTAAGTGCATAAGCCTCGTCCTCACAGAAGCTGCATGATGGAGATGTAGCATCCACTTTAATTGGGAAAGACAACTATCTCACTGCATATCTTCTATGGGATGCTGATTTATCTGTCCAGTTTTAGTATGGCAACAGGTTTCACCTATAAGTGCCACATGTACACAAAATAAAACATGTCTCTCGCAGTTGTGTAGCTCATCCAATAGTTTGCACTAATTTAAACCTGCGCTCATTTTATGATGATGAAAATTAAGTCTCAACTTTCACGTTCAAAGCAGATGTTTTGCACACCCCTGATCCATTCTGCTCTCCTACTATAGAGCCTAAAGAGCTTTGCCATTTCCACAGTGAAAGCCCTCTTCATGTGTTTCTGTGTTTCTGACTCAGTTCAGTTCAGTGTTTTTCATATTTCCCCAGATAAAGCAATATAACTGCCACCACTTTGCCCTAAAAAACTTTTTTCAGGCACCTGCATGTAAAAATGTGTCCCAGAAAAATGCTTTCAACATAAATAAGATTTTTTTAAAAGGACATATTTTCACCTGCTGGTTGAATTCAGAAACAGTATGAAACACTGTGTGATGATCATTTAAAAATGTAAACAGCTTTACTCCATTAAGAGATATACAATAATATGTTAAGGTTCTTTAATAAGGCTCTGATGGAAAAGTCCTTAAATTTTAAGTTTTAAATATGTAAATTAAGGGCTCAAGGTGGCGCAGCTGGTTAGCACTGTGGCCTCACAGCAAGAAGGTTGCCGGTTCGAATCCTGGTGTGAGCGGGGCTCCA
>JBAMHV010000013.1:22641175-22656775 GCA_037177535.1 Pseudomugil gertrudae
TATGATCCAGGGTGTTTCGTCTTGCCCTCCGACAACTTCTCTTGATCTGTTCCATGAGTCTATTTCCCACTAATAACTATAATCCGAGCCCCAGGTAAAAAGTTACCAGGAAGTCTTCTATCTTCGTGTCGGTCTTCCTCTATGGTATTCGTCTTCTTCTGTGGTTTTCTGCAGACTCCGCGCAAAACGTCTAGAAACTCGCATTGTGCGGGGGACCCCTCCCACATTAGAGGATCACGACTTGTGATGGAAAAGCAGTGGAGTAGAGTATAGTACTGCCCGGGCCGATAGAGTCGCATTGCGCAGGTACTAAAGGAAAAGCGCCTTTGTTTTAAGCTAATTCAGCCCCAAACAAATTTGAAGTATTTGAAGTGCATTTGATCAGAAGCACACTTCAAATTGGGACAGCACTTGGCGCACCAGTATGACATATGCGGTCTATGAATCCACACTTCAAAGTGTGCAGTCTCTGAATTGAGACAAAATCTACGAGTTTACTGTACTCCAATGGCCTCCACAGTCACCAAATCTCAATCCAATAGAACAGCTTTGGGATGCAGTGGAACGAAAGATTTTCACCACGGATGTGGTGGAACAGACGGCCGCATGGTGGTCCAGTTTGTTAGCACTGTGGCCTCACAGCAAGAAGGTTGCTGTTTCGAGCCTCGGCTGGGGCGGGGGTCCAACCAGTAACCTTTCTGTGTGGAGTTTGCATGTTCTTCCCGTGTTAGTGTGTGTTCTCTCCGTGTTAGCGTGGGTTTTCTCCGTGTTAGCGTGGGTTTTCTCCAGGTACTCCGGCTTCCTCCCACAGTCCAAAGACATGCACCTTGGGGATAGGCTGATTGTAGACTCTAAATTGCCCATAGGAGTGAGTGTGTGTGTGCATGGTTGTTTGTCTATGTGTGTTGGCCCTGTGATGGACTGGTGACCTGTCCAGGGTGTACCCCACCTCTCGCCCAGCTGGGATTGGCTCCAGCACCCCCGTGACCCTGTTTAGGGAAAAAGCGGTAGAAAATGGATGGATGTGGTGGAACAGGAGATTCTCATCATGAAGGCAGTGAAATGAGAGATTCTAATAATGGATGTGGTGGAATAGAAAATTCTCATTATTGATGAGATTTTCAGGGGTGCGGTGAAACTGGCATTCTTATTAAGTATGCAGTGAAATTGAGATTCTCATTATGGATGATGGTGGAAGGGGACATTCTCATGGATGCAGTTGAATGGGAGATTATTCTGGATGTAGTGGAATGGGAAATTCTCATTATGGATGCAGTGAAACAGCATGGTGGTTAGTGCTGTGGCCTCACAGCAAGAAGGTTGCTGGTTTGAGCAACTTTCTTGCAGATAAGAACTTTCTGAGGAGGGTTGTCCAGTGGCCTTTCTGTGTGGAGTTTGCATGTCCTCCCCATGTATGCGTGGGTTCTCTCTGGGTACACCGGCTTCTCCCACCCAGCTCTCTGCATGCATGTTAGGTTATTAGCTATGGTTAAAATGACTGCTTATCATATGTACATAGCTTTGGATAAAGGCGTCTGTCAAATAACTGTAGGATAGAATAAAATTGAATTGAACTGAAACTGGAAATTCTCATCATGGATGCAGCTGAACAGGAGAAGCTCATCATGGATGAGGTGGAACGAGAGATTGGCATCAGGGATGTTCAGCCGACAAAACTGCAGCATCTGTGTAGTGCTTAATGTCAATATGGAGCAAAATGTTGAATCAATGACAACAAGAAGGCAGTTCTGAAGACTAAATAGCGTGCACCCTGTAGTTCTAGAAGTGAACCTAATTAAGTGGCTAATAAGTGGATACTCTGTATATGCACATATGAAACATATCTAGCGCTACTCAAGGGTTTCGACACATTATCCCACAGAATCTAATAAGTGTTTTAGTGCATTTTTACTGGTAGTTTTGCACACCTTCAGTGGAGATTTAAGAGTGGCTGTGAAAGTGAATCCAGTAAGAAACACATTTATTTTAACCAGAATATTTTATATCTGACAGTACACAGAAATAAATCATGTACTTGTTTAAAATGTAGTTAACAGGTTTAGTACTTTGAGATAATGCTAGAAATACAATGCAGTGCCTCTCGCTCAGTGATTGCTGGGATAGGCTTCAGGTACTCGCGACCCTGAGCTGGAAGTATGGAAATGAAAGAATGAATAATATACAGTTATATATGCAGGACTTCTAGCCATGGCTTATTTGCAATCCATGTACCTGGTTAGGCTTACACACATGGGAAAAAAATAAAGACAAAACAATCCAAAAGTTATTTTGGAAATGTTACAAACATGTTTTGTTTATCAATGATTGCAGAATTGCTTTAAACATGGTTTTACCTGCTAAATGTTTCAGGTATAATAATCATCTCTTTTATTTGCTGCTGGTAGGGTATTCTTGTTTGTTATGATTCCTCTACCTCCACATCTCAAAATCATTTCATTAAAAAGTTCGAAAACAATGTCATTAATACGTTAAAAGTCTGTTTAGAAATGACAACTTTATATAAAAAAATTAATCCTACTTATTGTTTTTGTGTCTAATGCCTTCAGTGCTTGTTTGTGTGGTGGCATCACTGATAACTGACCTGCTCGACCTCAAACTGACACACAATGTGAGACGTGTAAAGGAATCACTGCATGCATGTGCAGCTGGGCCGCAGCTAAGCAGACATCATAAACCAGAAATAACTGAGACTGATATACGAAAGTGATTGACTGTCTTAGATACACTGTGTGTGTGTGTGTGTTGGGGGGTGTTGTAACATTCAGCTACAGGTGAAGTCAGTCATAAGTAACCATAAGATTTTCACAAAGAGAATAACCGTGCCTGGTTCACCCCATCCCCGAGGATATATTGACAAGCCTGCTCCTAAACCTTGTATCTTAAAGTCTCAACTGCTTGGAGGCGGGGTGGGGGTGGAGGGTGGGGGGCTGATATATCTGATATCAGAGCACTCAGAGCAAACAAACTACTACTGGTAATGAGAAAGGATGGAGGGGCTGCACACATTACAAAAACATAGTTATTTAAACATACTTCTGGCGAGTTATAAATGTATTGTTCCCTAAAATGTCTTATCTCTTTTAAAATGTTTTTTTTATATATATAAATGTTGTTTTGTAACACTGTTGTTCCCCAACTCAGGTTTGGATGCCAGTCCTCCAGCCAGCACCCATGAACTCACCATTCCTAATGATGTGAGTATTGCTGTGGAGGTGTTTGATAAAAAGACTGTAGTCTTAAAACACACACGGGTTTTACTGCATCTAAATGAAAAAATAATCAGTCTTAGTGTAAATAATCTAGTAAAATTAGAGGAATGGCAGGTTTAATCCTTCACAAAATATACACGTATAGCTTAGCTTTTAATACATATTTAATGCATAATTATTCAAATGACCAAAAACCTTTCTCTAATTTTAAGTCCTTAACATTAACTTACCTGAACACACTCCATTAGCAAATCCACTCAGCATAATTTCCTGAATTTGATTTAAATAGACTATTTCATAAGCCATTAAACTTTTTTGACATGAAATGTGTCAAATATTAAGTTTAAATGTATTAATCCAGCACAGATATTTCTTTCTGCAACCTCAAAGACCTCTCCTTTTCCCCCTGCAGCTAATAGGCTGCATTATTGGACGCCAGGGAACCAAAATAAATGAGATTCGACAGATGTCTGGGGCGCAGATCAAAATTGCGAATGCAATGGAGGGTTCGTCAGAGCGCCAGATCACTATCACAGGGACCCCTGCTAACATCAGCCTGGCCCAGTATCTCATCAATGCCAGGTAACCTTTTAACTCAAACTGCTGGGCTCCAGCGCTAGCTAAAAGATAAAAGCAACATCTGAATGACCCTGCTTATAGTGGAGGACCAAGGAAAACACTGTCCTTATTAGTTCTGAGGAAAAGCAATGAAAGACATGACACAATCATGATACTGATACTTAAATGAGCAGCCAAAAAAAAACCACATTTCCTCCTTTATTTAAACCGTGGACATCAATTTGCAAAAAGGTTTTGTAGGAATGTTCTAAAAATAACTGGCTCAGTTGCTGGAAAAGAGAAAGTGTGACTGCAGATTAGCAAACTGGTTTAAAGAATAAATCATCACATTTTCAAATACCTGTTTCAGTTTTGGAGGCTTGGGATAATGATGAGTAATTCAGTGTGCAGTTTTGTTTGTAAGTCATCAATTTATTAAGATAAATATTTCTAAAAGTCAACTCGACTGCTGGAGAAATTAAATGGTATAATACTGTCCATAACAGTAATATACTTTAGATAGTGTCTTCCCTTTTTCTTTCTTTTTCTCTGGCAGTACTCCATTACCCCATTTCCCCTCCATCCACTGAAAACTCTAATTCATTATTGACAGTGAAAATAAATGTCAAATCTGCAGCTCCACAGATGTCCACGGGCTACCTCCACCTCAAAGTCAAATGTTATCAGCAATAGCACAGGAGAAGCCGGATGCTCGGCAAACAGGACTTTGCGTTCATGACTTCTTTAAAGGAATAAAAAAAAATAGTAATCTGTCCACAAAGAAACTAATGGCTGCTGCTCTCCCACAATTCCAACGGCAGGTTCAGGGACATGGCTGGCATGTGGAATGACCCCTCATCCATGACAACATCCTGAAGTCGCCCTAAATGTGGTTCTAACAATAAAACATGTGCTATGTGTTCTCCTGTGGGGTTTTCTCTTTACTCAGTTGTGCTTTTCACTGAAGGATTAGCCTGTAAGACATCTGTCACAACTCTGTTGCCAGTGTAGTGACAAAATAACAGTTTGACATTTGGTGAAATTACGCTAATTTACTTCTTTTTTTTAAAAATGACAGAGAACAAAAGAAAATCATCCCAACTGTCTTTTCAATCTGAAGTTTTCTCGCTTAGCTTAGCCTAGCATTCGTTGTGCGTTGCTCCTTTTTAGAGTAGACAAATCCATGCTGGAAAGTCATGATCCACAGAATATTTGATATATTTTAGCTGTGGACACTATTTCTGCTCTTTTTCCAGTAATGTTGTCTAACTAAGGGATGATAAGCCACTTAAAATCGTCACATCTGGCTTGTCACTCAGACAGCAACACACACACACACAGCATGTGTTGGCTAATATATTTGGTAATGGGGGGGGAAATTGGAGGTAAATATGGTAAATGGTTTGGCTTGGTAATTCTGTTTGTACAGTTTCTATCTCTAAGAAACAGTAGAAAAAGCATTCACTGAAATTCACTGAAATTCAACCAGCAACTTGCAACATGTTGCCTTTCTCTTTGCATGTAACATGGCAACTTCAAAATGGCATGACTTTACCAGCCATGTTAAAAATATTTCATTTTAGTGAATTCTACCAAGGTAAAAGGATTATTAGGAGGTAAATTAACTTTGTGTTAATGGGTGAAGATATATTGGCCTCACAAGTTCATTCCTCACAAGTTCCCATATCCGAAAATGTTATGTTTAGCTTACTTTTCCTTTCAAACCATGTGTCTGACTGTCTCTTGTTCTTTCTATCCTCCTAGCAAGCATAGGACATCATTTTGAGACACATTTAAGCATATTAACCACAAATGTAATAATTTGAGTTGAAGGTCACGTTTCTAAACGACCTGAATGTGTTTTTAAGATGACTTCTAAGTTTGCTAACTTTGGCTAAGCTAACAGTTTTTAGCTTACTTCCTAACTGGCTGATGCAATTAAAAAAAGATAGAAAATTAATGTATTTTCTCTAATAAATGTCAAACTGTTATTCTAATTATTTATTTAGCATGTGAAGAAAATGATTTTTTTTTGTCATTTTGTCATGAAGAAATAGGCGTATTTATTGCCTATTTAAAAACACAATAGCTCTTGAGCCACCCCTCACTTTTTAAAATATTTATTGAAAAGTATAAACGTTTTTTTTACTTTATTACAAACTTTAAAAAGCATTCAATTCACATGTTGGTGTTTTTACAGAAAAGACAAATTAGCAAAGACTTTTTTCCTGAATGAACATGTAGAAATGAAGAGTGGCTCAAGATTTCAGCAGAATGCTTCAACTCTGAATGTCATTGGCTAAAAAGGGTCGAATTATTCAAAACAATGGAAAAAAAAGGAAAAGAAGAAAAAAAGCAAAGAAAAAAATGACGTGAAACACAACTGCCATTTAGCAATGCTGTTAGAAAGAAGAGTGATGTGATGCCTGCGTCAGGGAACGCAACACTTCTATGACACCATGTTCTCAGTTCACTGCATGGCTTCTTGAGTTGAGGTGTGTGTGTGTGTGTGTGTGTGTAGGGAAGTGCTGCATGGTTGCACCCCCACTTTTTTAGAAATATCTGTTGCAAAATGAAGCAATGAAAATATGGTGTCCAGCATGTGTGAAGGAAAATGTGCCAGCAGACTCGCGCTGCTGTTGAGGAATAATTCCACTTTAAAGAAAGAGTTCACAGTTGTTTTATTTTCTGTCTACCACCCCTAACCCCTTTCCTACCCCTTCCCCCTTTCCCCCTTAACTGTTTTAGGCTGACGTCTGAAGTCACTGGAATGGGCACACTCTAATCTCTACCCAGTGCATCACATGACCCTTAAGCAAATGGCATTGCACCTAGTTTACTGGTTTATCTCTTTGACTGTTCTGATAATGATGTGGCTTTTATTTCAATTATTAGTACTTACTGTAAACTTGTGCACAGTACCTGCACTCTTAACTTGTTTCTGGAACTTTGTTTTCACTGGAGACTTTACTTTTTTGACACTCTAGTACTCGTCATGGCATTTCACACATAAGACCTTTTGTTTTGTTGTTTTACATCATGTTTCTCAACATCGCTTTGATTTTTATATGGCCAAACACTTTAATGTGAAAGCTAAGAAAACCAAAACACACTTACTTCTTAGCAAATTATAACAAAAGCATTGCTGAGGAGAAAAGCTGAAAAAGCTCCACAGCAGATATTTTATTCTGATTTATTTCACATTCATGATTGATGAGTCCACAGCGTGCCTGCAGACATTTGCCTGTTTGTCTCAGCGTCACACACTTTGGATCGATCTGCATGAACCTCCCACATTTCAGATTTATTTGAAAATCAGACAGGTGGAAACAGACAGGTGGGAGACGGTGGATGGATAAATTTGTCACTCACTTCCCGCTTGATGTGTCAAAGTGATATACAAATATCAGTCGCTCCAAGTTCCACATGACCCCCGGCTAAAAGGCGGGATGAAGAAGACGTGTTGAAAAAATAAGTACAGAGAACAATTGAAACGCATGCTGTATGTAAACCCCATTTTATTCACCTGTACTCTACAACCATGTAATCATGTTATCCATGCTGCAGCGGTAGCTCTGTATAATAGGCATGGGCCTCATGGAAAAGTCTGGAATCTGTCTTCAGTATATTTGCATTCACATGTAGCTTGTTTCATGGTGTTGCCAGGAGACTGAAAAGCTTCTGGGTTGCAGATTCCCATGATTATCACATCCGTCTGTTTTAGCTCCAACCTCACAGCACGCTGGACATCCCACAAGACAAAGCAGCGTCTTCCATAAGTCATACATGAACAAAACAAACAAAAAGAAACACTGGAAACCTACATGTTTAACATATGTGAAAGCAGACGTGTGTATGTGCATATAAAGGAGTTGCACACCTTTACAGTGTGTGATGTCCACACCAGGTTATCTGAACCTGCCTGAAATGGACAGCATCACACCGTGTGTACAATATAAAAGCTGAATGTATTTTAAAATAAGTTTTAATTACAAATATTTAAATCACATAGTGGATTGAAGCACACGGTGACTCTTGAAAGTTTGTGAACTTAAGTTTTTCAGTGTTTTGGTGTAAATATGCCAGCAATGATCAGATTGTGAAGCTCTGAATTATTCCATGAGTTGTTCATCCCTTCAGACAGAATAATCTCCAACCTGGGATTTGGATGGATTTCCTGATATAGACCGATTCTTTCTTCTTTTCTGGATTTGGTAACAACTCATCTGTTACATCCTTTATTAAGCGTTGACTCAGTCTAAGTAAGTTATCTTAGTTTTATCTGAAATTTGTAACTTCATTTAATTTATGCCAAATAAACAATCTGAAGAACTGTGAATGAACTTTGTGAAAGATCAACTTAAAAAAAGTTGTTTTTCAACAACATCTATTTGATTTATCCAAAAATAACCTCATATTCACATTGTACTTAATAACTTGAGAGTAATAAACATTTTATTGAATCATTTTAGTTAATAAAAAAGGGTTTTTTAAAGCTTTTATTATTGTCCATTGTTATCATTTCTACAACAGGTTGCTAAATGCTAGTGGTGAGTGTCCCCCGGTATCTTCCTCACTCAGTGTGTGAACATTAACATTCACACAGAACTCAGTACTTAAGCCAGCAATCATGCTCTGAATATGCATTTATCTTTGCTGTCTTTGGATGTAAATTAAATTAAATTGACTTTCCAGTTATATTCTGTCATATTTCATAAAGTTTTTCTGGCCTTTTGAATCCCCTTACAGTAAAAACTTTATTGGAACCTTGTTGTAAACAATCTGATACAATCTTGTCTGGATGCAGGAACCAGCAGACTAAAGTATAAAATAGCAAACCCAACAGTAAAATAGTAAATAGGAACAAATAATTTTGTATTTTCTTTTTTAAAGACCTAAATTACAACTTCAGATTTAAAAATTTAGTCTTTCGTCCCCATTTATTTTCTTGTGTTGGGCTTTTAATCTTTGTGGTTCAGATTCTTATTTTAAAAGAAACTAAAATATTTTAATAAAAAAATTAAGTTCCAAAATTGACCTGGTTTTATTAAACTGAGTCACTTATTACAAATGAGGCATTTTGTTTGCTTTTAAATCTTTTTTATCTTCTGTGTCTTCTTTGTCTCTCAGATTATCTTCACAGACAGGTGTATAATATGTTTTTCTAAAAGTCACTGATGACTGCAGCCAGTAGAGGCGCTAAATGCAGCACAATGGGCTGATACGACCACACACTGCCATGTTTCAGACATGGGATCGAGATGTTTTCACCTCTCCAAACAGACTATTTATTGTGGGGGAATGGAGATCCTCCAGTCAAGCAGGAAATGACTCATCATTCGTTTCTAATCCCTAAACTTTGGCTTCATATATGCAATATTTTCCATTTAGTTGCTTAGATCTCACCTGTTAATGACAAACTTTGCTACTGAAAAGAGCTTTTGTACCTGGAGAAGCCATAGTGGCTTTGATTTCCCTCCATTTCAGCACAATCAGCCTGATTATTCATTGATGAGATTGAAACCATTTAGAAATGTCTTTCTAACGCTTTCCAGCCTTTTCCTCAGCTTCTCAGACATCTTTTTTTATATATATTGTTTTAATATTTCACGTTGTCATGATGATTGCTACTGTGTGAAAATAAGATAAATTATATTTCCTCAAATAAGTTCACAAACTTTCAAGCACAGGCGGAGCTTGATTTTAATCCGGTAAATCCGATCTGAACCACAGTACAATACGGAGAACTTGAATCGTAAGGTTTTAATGTTAAAACATGAGTAATGAAGGTAACTAACTTCATTCAACTGACTTTTAACAGTGTAACAATGCATTACTATAGATACATAAAAATACTTTGCGCCACACAAAGACTTTCCTGTGTTTTGAAAATGTGTTATTAGATATTAGTCCTCATTTCTGCAGGCGATGAAATAAATAAAAAGTCACTCATTTCATGTAATAAAACTTTTTGTTAAGCACTTCTGCTTTCTTTTTTGCTTTAAGACAAAGAGAGCAGGATAGCTGCAAAGCCTTAATATCATAACCAACCCCATGAATTCTCTCAAATCAGAGGAAATGTAGCAGGCATCAGGCTCTGGCCGTTTACTCACAGCTGACTTGTGATAAGTCAGTGATGTGTTGCTGTAGCTGCGAAGCATTCGTTTTTACACTCACATTAAGCCTGGCCTCACCCTCGCTGTACATTGAGAATGTAAACCTGAGTGAAAGCTGCATGTGGAGGAACAGATGGAGCACAAACTAAAATGTGAGCGTACAGCTTTATGAAATGCTGTGTTCATGCTATGTTATCTGGAGTGTGAGTAGTAGCAGCTGAGTGGGAGAGAAACGGCTCGCATCAGTGTAAAATCCTGGAATAAGCTAAAAAATGTGCCAACGTCACTGCATTTTGGGTTATTTAGCAACCAGCTTAGGTTGGGTATTTATCAGGTGCGTTGGGGCGTAGCAACTTGGAGGAAAGGATGAATATCCTGGAGTCAGAATAAAGGCCCTTTGTCACCAGCTTTCCACTGTGCTGACATTTCATGAATGCAACATTAAACGTTATCCCCAATCTGTTCTCCATCTCTAAAATCTGATCATTCCTGTTGTCATAAGATACAAACAATAACTCATTACTTTCTTTTTTACTGCTGTACTTCTGTTTTCCATTTCTCACACTGCTGATGTTGACATCATTCTGATGATGTGACAGCGGGACACTTCCTGTCATTTTGCTGATTGGTTAATGCTTAATGTTTGTTTCTGTGCTAGAGCAGCAAAAAACTAAAGGTTAGCACTGAGGTCATGTATCTTTTCTTATGCAGTTGGAGAAAAAAGTCTGGTCATTACTGGATCTGATCATTTGCTCCATGAAAAGTCTCTGTTGGATTTATTATATGTTGCGGAAGAATCTGCAATGTTTTTGTAAGAGGAGATAATAAAGTTTGTGTTTTTTCTTCCCTTGACTAACGTGTCTTCTTGTGGATTGTTTTTGAAAAAGTGTCACAATTACAGAGACGAATTACTTTAGTGTTTGATCAACAATCACAACATACGACATCGGATTCCAGCGCTTTTTAGTTTACAGTAAACACTCCATGTCTCTCTCTGGGTTTTCCTTATTAACCACTGGGATTTTAGCCCATAAAAAGCTGCTCCAGTTCATCCAGACTGGATGGGATCTGATGGTGTGTAAGTCGCATCACAGATTCTCAACCAGACTTAGACTGAACAACCCAAAACGTATCAAACTATCCTCTCATATCTCATATCCTGTACATGAAAGGTGCTATATAAATAAACTTGCCTTGTCTTAATGGTTTTGGGTCCCAGTTTTATTCCTCTGGAAGACTAAAACAAGTTTTCTTTAAAATTGTTGCTGTTCATTAAATCATTAAGTCTAACTCTTTTCCCAGTTTCAGACGATGAAGCAGTTAGACCCTCTTAGGCATTTACAATAATAAAACAGAAGTAGACACAGAAAGAGACATGTTGTGACGTATTTATGAAGTAAATATTCCATATGTGAGATTTTCTTCAGGTGCAGCAAAGCTGAATCTTTTTTTTTCTGATTAGAGTACCTCCATCCACATGTTTGCGGTCAAGCATTACCTGCATTTTTTATTCCACTTTTCTGTTTAGTCACCTCAGATTTAACATCTTTCACACCTTGTGAACTCTCTAAAAGTTTAACCCTCTAAAGCCCAGCTTCAGGACACTGGGCAGAAACATCTGATTCTTAACATGACATCTTTATTGGTTTTTAAAAAATCTCAAAAGAAATGACTTTTTTAAAATGAGATATTTTTAACATTTATAACCATGTGTTCAGTCAAAATTATTATATGCATTCTGGTATTCACCAGGAGGCGGGAGACCAGTATCATATAGTGTGCCTACAGGGTTTTGAATAAATATTACACCATAAAGGGGTAGAAATTCAAACTTTATTTCTAAAGCACTTTTCCTGCCACAGGCAACACAAAGTGCTTTACATGATAAAATGTAAAAAATTATATTATTAAACATCCAAAAACACAAAATAGCAATATTAAACAAACAAACCTATTTTGTTACACTCACTGACACACAGACACAAAGCCAAACAATCCCCCACACCACCCCAAATATGACTCCCTAACTTCTGCCTGCTAACTAAAACCAACAAATAAAACAATATTTAAAAAAACGGAAAAAGTAAAGAGAGGTAAAACCATCTGGCTGATGTTATTTGTGAGGAAACAATATTGCTGGGATCCATCCACACCAGGAGCCAGTACCCCCATTTCCATCAATGCCATCACCATGGCAACTACTATCCGCCGTTGTAAGGCTACAATGTAGGACCCCATGTGGTCCAGGTGAGAGCAATCACCATGGCAGCAACCCCAGACCAAGAAGACAGCACCCCCAGTGTGGAGGATCACTGGAGAATAACCAAAATGAAAAACCATTAAGTACCAATAAGAACAAATTCATAAAATACATATCCAGAACTTCATAAAATGTGCTTTAAAATAGATCAAAATAAATAAACATAAATAAATTTAATTAATAAAGCAATTAAATAAAACATCAATTAAGATACATTTAATTCATTTAAAAGCAAATGTAAAAAGGTGGATATCTTTTTAAAAACATCCACAGCCTCTGCAGCCCTGAGATTCTCTGGCAGGCAGCGCCACAGTCGAGGGCCGTGATACCAGTACAAGGCCTCACCGTATGTTTTAGCTCTGACCTTAGAAACACAAAAATGACCCGGTACCAGAAGACCCCAGGCTCTGAAAATGCCTCAGACTTGCTTGACTTTATAGGGTTAAGCTGTAATACAGAAAAGGTTGTTGCAGCCTGTGGATAACATTCAAAGTCAGCCTTTCAGGCAGCTTCGGTCGGCTGAAGCCTGTAAGCTGGAGCGGTGAAGCAGCTCCAGAATGAATGAGGTGTCAGCGCTCCGATTTTGACAAGAAAGCCTGCAAATCACACCAAAACATACTGTTAGACTGTTTCACAGCCAGAATTTAAATTAACCGAGTTTCCATTTCCACAGCTTTAGCTGTGATAACTGCCATGTGATTAGGAGTAATGCAATGATGACATCACATTGTTTTACAGTGGTTATGCTTCCAGTAAAAACACCATGCAGGAGTGTGCACCTCAAGCTGATCTAACTGACTTTTTGCTCCATGTGCACACATAGCTGGTCAAAGGGATGTACAGAGCAGCTTTTCAACTGAAGCACCCCACTGTTCCCAGCTGCCGCTACCCAGTAGCAATCATCCCTGTACCAAGCACCACAGTAGATGTCCCAGACCAGTACCAGCCAGTAGTTTCAGTGATATATTTAATGTTTTGACAGGCTGATTACTGGACACATTCTGGACCAGCAGCATTTTGCTTACAAAAGCCAACAGATCTACATGGGATGCCATGTCACTGGGCCTCCATGCAGTTATGTTGATGATTTTAACATCTCTGTCTGGATTTTATGAATTCATTTTTAAGGTAATTTCAGCTTTTAACCCTCTAGTCGCCAAAGTCGCGGGACTGCGACAAGCAACATTGCTGATGAAAACAGGCTGTATCTATGAATATGGTGCTGAATCTTGTTACTACTTTTCACCAGGAGTTAGCGGACATGTGTGCCTGTAATCTGAGCAGCTTGTGTGGGTGTGGTTCAATTAAAAGTTTTCAGTAAAAAGAGGTTGTAAACACAGGTGCAGAGACGCACGGCGCAGCAGTAGCGCTGCGTGCTGCGGGAGTGGAGCGAAAGAGCGTTTTTCCATTTACTCACAAGGCCGAGAGGTGGGTTTACCGCAGACGAAGAACTTCGTCAGGTACTGGCCTACCTCTGATTCCGAGGAGAAGGACATGAAGTTGTCCAGTGAAGCATAAACTGAGGTTAGTGACGGCGTGTCTGCGTGCCACAGTCCACAGTGGATGATTCACTTCAGCGTGGCTGGATGCTTTCTGCAAACACCAAGCAGGGGATGTGGAGGTGACGGGGAGGGGGGGCTTATAACACTGCAAATATGGGTGAAATGGAATGAAAACAGCGGTAATGGTGATGTTATAATATGCAAATTAGATGAATAATTTCACTCCCATCACAGATTGTGAGTCATACTGAACAATTTTCTAATTGACAGTTGACTTTCATCTCAAACTACCTTCAAGTTATGACCTTTTGAAATCTTGATATCAAAATTGTATATTTTTCTGAAAAAACTGACGCCTAAAGGGTTAACCGTAGAAATGAAATAAGCTTGGTGACACCAGGTCTGCATATTTTATCTGTATGTGAATGAAAGACTTTTGTCCAAACAGACTTTCTTTATTGCCCTTACAAACAGGACCCCTCATGTCTGCATCCTTGCTCCAGCCCTGTACTATGTACACACTGATGCATTGCCATTCACAGTGCCAACGTTCTGATTAAGTTTGCAGATGATACAATAATTGTGAGGCTGATTACCAACAATAAGGCAGCCTATGGTCCACACTCCAATGATCTGATAAGTCAAGGATCTTATCATGAATACTAAAAAGACAAAAGAAATGGTCATTGATTTCAGTAGAAAGGTAGAAATCCTCTGGGAGTAAGCTTAATGTCTAGGATCTGAAGAGGGTCATTACTGACAGCCTTACTGCAATAAAATGAGTTAGCTGCTCTTAAAAAATCTAATTTTCTTGGTTTAAGCAAAAGAAATGTTCCAATGCAGTAAGCAAAATGTGCTTGGCTAGATTTCCTAAAACTGGCTATGCATTCTTAAAATAAGCTTTATTTTCTTGTACAAAACAAAAAAATAAGAAGAAATATCTAACAAGGCATTTTGTGCAGTGTACGAGAGCATGCCTCTCATTAAGGTCATACAGGTTTGTGCAACCTTACATAAACACCATGTAAGGTTGCACAAACCTCCACTGATTACCTTGTCCAGCTGCACCATAGAGTCCATCTTGTCCTACTGCTGTGCCTCATGGTATCATAAATGCACTGCCACAGAGAAAGACCTGCAGCGGGTGGTCCAAACAGCACAGAGGGGCATTGGATCTCCTCCTCCCAGGCTGAAGGACATCTGCTCAGCTCACCTTCAGAGACACACAGAAGTCAGTCTCAAATATCCAACTTGCCCTGCTTCTAAGCAGATTTTCTCTACCTGGACTACCTGCAGAAGCTTAAACATCGATGTGGGTTAGTCTGGTGTTCAGGTCCGGGTGAACCCCTTTTCATTTTTTATCAGTAGGAAAATTATATGACAAATTCTTTAGCGTCAGATTCCTTAGCTATGGGTCACTCAGTCAGCCTGATGTCTGTCCCAGTAAACATTTTTACTGACCACACACTGTCTGGTTAAACCCAACAAACACAGCTTTGCTGATGTGCTTCCTTATTACAACTGATCAAGATTGCTGGCTCTGCTCAGAGGAGTAAAGACTTTGATTGTGATATATAGAGAAAGGGGTTTTGCAATGTGGGGATCACATCATGGAAAATGAGTCTGAGAGCGACTTTAAAGAAGATGAAGGAGAATAAAGGAGAATGAAAAAAACAGTAAGAAGATTGCTGGATGTATGAAGAAGTATTAGAAGGAGTATTAGGGCCACACTGGGAAAAAAACAATTTGGAGGATAAAATTTTTTTTTCCCTTCTTCACTTTGAGAATAAACTTGAAATGTCGTTAATAAGTGTCAAAGTGAACTAAATTTTATGAAGTAGCTGAACTTTTATATATTTTATATCCATCCATCCATTTTCAACCGCTTGTTCCCAGAGCGGGGTCGCGGGGGGGCTGGAGCCTATCCCAGCTGC
>JBAMHV010000013.1:22657867-22668450 GCA_037177535.1 Pseudomugil gertrudae
TTATAAAATCTATAATCCAACAATCATTAATCTGACACGTTGCACCTTTTATACACAAGATTAATGTAGAAAATACTTGAACTGTACTGGATCCCTGATTCTATTCTGTTTAGATACGTCTGCACATCTGCACCAAACACACAATCACTATTGCTGTTGCCCAAGCCACCCCCCCCTTCACACTTTCAGCACCATGATAGATATATTTATTGTATTTATGTTTATTTTATTATAAGTAATGAGAGTTTAAGATCTATTTCTTAAAAAGCACAGCAGTGATACCCATAATTTGAAGTTAGATTTCACTATAATTATGTTCACAAAACTAATTTAATTATTTATATGGAGGCAGAATAAGAGAAAATGTATCATTTTATTGAACACTCAGTCAGAAATGAGACAGTGTTGATAGATGTTCAGTGAGGAAAGCTCAAAGCTTCTCGTTGGTGCAGCAGACGTCCACAACCAGCAGGTGGAGTTCATTGATTCGGTCAAATGATTCAGAACACCGAGACATTTTCATGCATTTGGTCAAAGATGGCTCAAAGATTCATGAGACCTCGGTTTCACCATCCCTAGAAACAGCTAATTGACAATTGGACACAGCTGGCACCCCCTCCCTGCCACCAGATTAGCAGGGCATGACTATATAAAGGACAGGTGTGGAAGAGAAGGGCACTGCCAAGGAGAGACCAACAGCTCTGAAAGAAGCAGAGGGATCAAGCCTGTGGAGGATGGCAGCCCAGAACTCAACCACGGACCTGAGCAGTACTGGATGACTGAGCAGCCAATTGGATTTAATAACAACGCCATGACAGCTAAGTGCTACAGGAAAGAAGACACTTTTTAACTGTTGTGTGGGCGGGCTGATCATTGATTTTTTTTTCTCTATTCTTTATGTTAAAAAAGAAACCAATAAACAAACAAACAAATGGTGGCCACATTTCTTGCGCCACAGCAGTCTATCTTTATTAATGTCTATGAGGTGGATTGCTAGAGTTTTCAGGTAGGGGCCGAGGAGTCTCCATCCGTCAGAGAGATGAGGTCAGGTGTTTGCTTTGTCTAAGCCATGCCTTCATTTCAAAAGAATGAAGCAACAAAATGCATGAATGCAAAAGAAAACTACTTTGTACTTTATTGTTTTAAGGTACAATTAACACTAATAGAAGGTTAAGAGCTCATAAAAGTTGATTTTGCATAATACATGCCTTTTCGAAGAAAGGTAAAAGTTAAGAGTATAAAAAGTTAAGAATATTTGCTGTTTATGTAGTTTGTAATTTGAGATGAAGTTAGCATTTGTTAAGTATTTTAACAAAAACTAACTTTAAAATGACTCATTTAAAGAGTTAAAGTTAATAAATACAGATAAATTGTACTGCATGTAGTTTAAAAATATGTTATTGCTATGAATAATAATTTACTTTATATAATGTTATTTCCTTAAATTATTCGTTTAGGGCTACAAATTTCTTTTTAAAGGTGTCAAATGTTTTTTCATATTTTTATTATTATTATTATTATTATTATTATTATTAGAGGGCTCACAATGGCTGTGCTTATTTTACAGTGTACTGGAGTGTTGCAAAGTTTATTACATTTTAAAATAAAACTATTATCATAAAACTACTGTAACAAAAATGAAAGAAATCAGATGTTATCAGACTAAAATTCTGGTTAAATATCATACTTTTGCATCTCTGTTGGACCTTTGTTAAACATAAATTAGCATATCTTTATGTAAAATGTATTTTCACATTTTCAGTTTAAAAACAAAAATTATAAATGATCTTATTACTATCTTATTATATAGTATATATTAGGTTTAATTTTTAAATAGTTTACATTGAAATGTAAAAAACGTGTTATCTACAGAGTTGTTTTTACAATGTAGCACTTTTAGGGTAAAACAAGTAGAAAAAATGGCTTCTCTATTTTCATCCTCAGAAATCAATAAATATGTCACCATTTTCTAGCTCCTATAGGAATAAAATCACCTTGCTGTTGAACATCTGAGCGCTGTTGGTCAATATTCACCTTTTTTTTTAACCAGATCCTGGATGGGAAGAAATTAAATACATTTAAATAATACCAATCAGCTGTCATATTTTGCTGTCTTTATATTTCTGCTCCATCTCCACCCCCCCAGAGTCACACTCAGCAACAGAATAACAATCAGAGGCTGGCTTAAGCAGGCTAACATCATGAGAGCAGCGTACACCTGGGTCTCCCAAATGAGTAAATTTGAATACTCAAGTAAGGCCAGTATAATCCTAGATGAGCTCAACTAATGGAACCTTGATGACCATAAAGTGGGGGGTAGTCACAGCAAATCTCTGAACTACAAATCACAAACAAGCTTTATGTCAATTAAGTCGGTAAAAGGCCTTTAGCTTATTACCCTCAAATAATCAGTGACCGACTCCCAGTGTGTCAACATTCACATCTCATTATGGTACCAGGTTAAAAAGTGATGAGGAAGGTGGTTTTTCAGTTACTTTGTGAGGATTCTCACTGCCTTTGTGTCTGGTATGGAAACGTTTGTAATGTTCAGTGCTTCAGTTCACCAGTTCAGGTGTTTGTGTTGCCTTTATAAGAATTGACAGCACATTGTCCAATGACACAAGCTGCAACGTAAGAGAAGGAAAAGAAAAGTTAAAAAAAACTCCTGAGATGATTAATGAAGAGATTATTTGAATCCATTCACATTTGGAAAGTAGAAAATCTTAAAATGACCATCGCAGTGTCAGGTCAAGTTGGTAGTGGCCATTAGCTGAAACTGTGTTTCTGGTCTGACATTCAGTCGGTGTGTATGCAACAAGACGCCGAAACACAGGGGACGCCTTTGTCCAAAGGCCTGCTTCAAATTAAGTATCCTTCCTCAGGGGCCACAAGAGGTCACCTTGTCAACAGCTCTCACCAAATTGTTCATGCTAGTAAAATATGCCTAGTTCCAAGCAGCTCCTGATTGTACTCCCAAAGTCCCTGATTGCATTTAGTAGCACATTCACGTGTCTAAATAAGGAGAGATAATCCCTGAGCTAAACAACCGGCAACCTTGACTGAAAAGGAGAAAGCTTCAAATATTAGTGGGAAGCTATTGTGATTCGTAAACATCAATAACTTAATTAATGGATTTTGTGAGTCTGACTTGGAAAGACAAGGATTCCTCAAGTTTGTGTCCAACACTGAGAAGTCAATATGTAGGTACTGGCAGACACCATGAAGCGATGTGCACATCCTATGATGATAAGATTATATATCGCTGACCAATATGAAGCAGAAATTTTAATATAACACATTATTATGCACTGTGGAGTGAGATCAAATTTACAGAAGACTGATTTATTTCTTTTTTAAATGAATTTATTTTAAAGGGAAATGCACATTAATGAGAATTTACAAAACATAAATATGCCAACATTAGCAAATGGCTAAATTCCATCTGCACTCCCTGGTAGATGAAATAAAAATAAAACAGTCATGACAAAGATTTTCCTCAGGATCAGGAAAATTTAACACAAATCAAAGAGATCAGATCAGGGAATGTATACAGAAACCAAAGTCCTTCACTTTGTCATGGTTTCTTTAGTTTCTTGTGACCTTTCTGGCATTATTGGATACTTTTGGTGGTTGATGTGAAAAATTGTTTTTATTTTCTCTTCCAATTAAGAGTGCTGTTGCAGGCTCCGCCCCCATCTAAAATCACTGATAAGAGACTTATTTCTCTTAGAGCTCCCAGCTTAAAGCAGCAGTCAGAGATGACCTGAGACTGAAAAGTGCCACAAAGTATCCACACAGAGCCTGTTCTGGTTTCCTGGCAGATTATTAACATGAAGAGTGTAGACAGAAACATCCAAAGAGTCAAAAGTACAATAATATTTGTCAACTCTTACTCAGATATCAGCTGGAGCTGTTTAAAGTACTAAACATTGTATTTTAGCTTTAAGTCTGTTCAGTTTTGGTGATTCTATTGTCTTTTTCTACTGTTTTGAACTGAAAAGCAAGTGAATGCTTCTTTTCCAGACTTTAACAGAGCTTCAGTTTACAATAATAATGTTTGTGTTTATGATTTGATTCATTAACACACTAAATTTGACTTAATATAAAATAAAAATACTTTTAGGAGGAAACATTGTTTTGGTACTAAACTCAGATTAATTAATGATAAAGCCTCTAATTAAATAGATTAGTTTTCCAACTCTATTTAAAAGTGCAATCCATGAGATTTACCCACCATATTAAGATGCCACATATGAATCCCAGATCATGCTGGGCAAGCTTCTACTTTCACCTCCAGCAGCTCTACATGGTCCAGCGGCTTCCTGCAGCTCTGAGAGATGAAGCCTTTACAGGTCCCTTCTGTCATCAAAGTCGGGTAAATTTGTTGGTGTTGTTTTAGGATCACTGTACTGATGGTTCATGTGTAGAAGAACTAGGGCATCTTTCAAAACTAAATAAATGGAATGAAATAATGTGTTGTGTGTTAAATGTGAATGAGGCATGTCATGCCCCGCCAGGTCACAGGAAGTTCAACTCTACCCTGTTCCGCCATGTTTGCAGCTTGATAGCAGCGATACGCTAATCTCCTGGCAGAGAAACATTTTATTGGTAAGTTTACTAAAATTGTCAACGTATCAGATTCAAGAATTTGATTACCTGGAAGTCCACGACCTTATTTGGCAAACCCCCAGCAAATACTGACATAATTGATAAAAAAAAAATGTAATAGAAAATAGAGAAAAATAAACAGACTGAAAAAATTTTTCACAAAGAATATAAAGATATATGCGCAGCATCAGGAGGGAATACATTTACATCTGCAGTCTTAAACACTTAAAAGTTGCCCAAAATCAGTCCTGGAGGGACCGAGCTGCTGTCCTGCTGGTTTTCACTGTGTTCCTGTTCCACCACACCTAAACTCAATAATGTGTGTCAGGTGTGTTGGAGCAGGGACACATAAAAAATCTCTAGTATTGTGGACCAGCAATGGACACCTCATCCTAACACTTTGAACCTTGTACATGTTTTTTCAGCTCCTTATTTAAAAATTACATGGCCACGAATAAATAAGTCTATTTATGTAACCACAAGGTCTTTTAGCATATTTTACTCATAGTAAAAGGAACACGGCCCTGTGATGGACTGGTGACCTGTCCTGGATGTACCCCGCCTCTCACCCGTTGTGAGCTGGGATTGGCTCCAGCCCCCCCTCGACCCCGTTCAGGGAAAAAGCGGTAGAAAATGGATGGATGGATAAAGGGAACACTTGTGAGACTCATTTAGATGTTACTGATGATGATTAAATGAAGATGGTGGAGCACAAATGACAAAAAAGGCTTGCTTCTTCCTTCAGAATGAATATATCTTAGAATGATGCAGCTGTACCTCTGAACCTGTATGAAATACTCTGAAACACTGAAAACAAAGAAAAAACTTAAACAACAGATCTTAGATCTTGATAAATGCTACATCCCAGCTAAAAAAAATGCTAAGTGGAAATGAAAATTATTATTTTATGTAGGTCATCAATAAGATTGCGGGCCACAATCATGTTTTAGGAAAGACTGGATGACAACTATTTTTTCTACGGTGCATCATTATAAACTTGATTCAAGTTTACAATTCAGAGGCAGCACTGCTTTTGTCTACGTTTCACAAATATGTTGTCCAATCCATTAGTGGACAAACCCAGAGGAAGTCAGGAAGACCTGAGATTTGGAAGGAAAAGATAATGTCATTTAATGTAATAGTCTGCACTTTAAGCTAAATGTTCTTTAGAAATTAATGTTTGTTGATCTTCAAAAGAGTAAATGTAGCATTATCAAGGCATTTTTATTATATTATTTGAAAATGGTTTCAAAATTACATCAATCGCTTAGTGCAATATTATCATTTATCACAATCATTTCTGAGACATTTAATTGCAATGCAAAATTTGTTTTGTGACAAACCTAACAACAATCTGACTTAACAGCACAAAGTAGCTTAATCGTAAAATCTGAACACATAAAACTGTAAAAGTAGTTTCAAATGAGCTTCATACACATGTATCTGGTCATTGCCTTGTGTGGGTACTGAGGTTGGGCGCACCTTGATTAATCAGTTCGTCCAGTAATGAAAGACAGGAAACAAAGGCGCGGTTCTAAGTTCAGGAAGTAGCAGAGTTGTGCGTAAAGGCCATTAATGAGAAATAATCATGGGCCCTACTTGTGGATGTTACAGTAGGTCCTCATAACACCTCCATAAAACCTGTTTCTGTCCCATTTGAACAGAAACCTGTACATTCATGGGCTGCTGGAGGTCATTTTGTAGGGCTCTGGCAGTACTCTGTCCCAGTTGATTTACCTGTTTATATTGTCATATGGTGACTTGTTAAATATTTTCACTTGGACCAACATAATCATTTCATGATTTTTCATCCCACCTGCTTACCATGGTGGAATAAATTCTACTGCTAAATGACGGGTTTTTCCCCCCAAGTTTGTGCATATTAAGCTTGATAGGATATGTTTCTGGGAGAGAAAGGACTTCTAATAAATAATTATGCAAAACAGACCAGTAACTAACAGTACAAGTACAATAGTCCACAGCAGGCACAAAAACACAGCATTGCTTTAGCAGCTTAACATCCTTCACCAGACTGTGCGTCATGGGGAGCCACCTCCTGGAGGAACGTGCCGATGTAATTTCCAAAGCTGCTGTATAAATTATGGGTGACATGACTTTCCTCTCCGACCTCTGCTAGCCTCTTAGGAGAGTAGCATCAACTGCATCCATCTCACAGGCTTGCTTCTTTTCTCCCAGGACTGTTCTGAGATCATCTTTGCCCTCCACCTTATTTAAAGACTGGGATTAAGACTCAACTGAGGGGGTGGATCAGATCAGATGTTCAGATTGATGATGACCTAATGGTTTCTTCATTCATCATCTTGAATCCCTACATCATGTTAATACAAAATGTGAATGAATACATTAACATGCAGAGGTATTCTGTTAAGATATGCAAATACAATTTCACACATCTTTACATTTTCTTTGTGAATATGGATTTTCCAATAGGGGTAGTTTAATAAGGTCCAGGGCGCCTCATTTATAAAAGCTTGCTTACGCACAGAACGGGCCTAAAATTTGTGTAGGTAGGCCTACTTATCTGCACAAAGTTTGGATCTATAAAAAATAAACCTGATGAAGAAAAGTGCATACTACTGCGCCAACTTAGTACTGTAGTGACATTTTAAAGAGGGAAAACATTGTACAGCAGATAATATAATACATTTAAGCCACATTAAACCATGTTTGTTATCATTCACATCAGACTTTGTAATCATATGGGGGATGTGGACCCAGAGAACGATGGGCTCATTCAACGTTGAGGTCAACATCTCCCAGTCCTAAGAACTTCAAACAGTAATGTCTCAACAAACGTGTTCATCTCGTTCTGACGACTCTGGGACATCGTAAATCCTCACTATTTCTCTTCCAGATCAACTCTCCATTTCTATCATCTTGTCCTCCCAACTTCATGTGTAGCTACACAAGTTCAATTTCTTCCACATTCTGGATTCTCTCCTCTGCTTCTTTCTGTCTGTTACTCAGTTTAATCATCTCTTCTCTAATGCCTTGAAATTGTCCTTTGTTTTCCTGTCGGAAGCTCCTTAGTTCTTGTAGAATAACTTTGTTGTCGGCCATAGCTCACAGTTCAAGCGTTAGCTTAGCTAGCAAGACGGTGCTTAGGCTAAATGTTAATGCTAACGTAGTTTCACTCGTTAGTCTCTTGGTCTCTTATTACATTATTTAAAAGGTCTGATTAATTTTTTTAGAGAATCATGAACATCATGAACCCCTCCTCCCATAACCACACACACACACACACACACAGCTGAACCAAGGCTACAGTTGTACCAAGTATAGTGAACTGGCATGAATGCACTCTCTCTCCCTGAAAACTATTTATCAGAAAGTCTCTGATCCAGTTACAGATGGGTTGAGAAGCCCAAGGCCAGCAGTATGGTGCCCTTTTTCTCAGGGTGATAGTATTTGCAGAGTGAAAAGCAGCCTGACCTAATTCCCCTGATGCTATGGTGGGTCAGAACTGAGTGGAGAGCTGTGTTATTGGCATTTATTTGCTCTGTACACATCACGAACTGATGGGACTGATGAGTCAAATGTGGGTCAGGGTGAAGGAGGTGATGTGTCATCATGCTACTTTTTAAAACATTTCACAACCACTGGCATGAGTACCTCTCTATCATTGAGTCTGTGGACCGTCGTGTCTTTGGGGAGACCATGATAACAGTCATACATTTTTCTTTGATCTGTTAGACCATAGAGTGACTTATGATTAGATGTTGCTTGATTTGAGACCCATGTTGCTAGTTACCAGCCCATATTTGAATATTTAAGTAGGGTTTAGGTCACCTAACTGATGGGAAAGGGAGCTGGTCTGACATTACTGCCTCTGTGTTGTTTTTTATTTAGATAAAAATATTTTATTTGCTATGTTAATTAATGGGTTAAAACATTTTTGAGCATTATTTAACAGGCTCTGACTCCATCACTACTTGTACATATATTGCAGTGAATGCTTGACACAAATTTTCTCTTTTAATCCGAGGCTACAGGTGGATGCTGGGGTGGTGGAACGATTCTAAACAAAAGCATGCAATGTGCAGTGATCATGTCTTCAGTAGAAGCTGCAGAGATGATGGCAGTAAGCACAGAGCAAACAGCTAGGGAAGAAGTGCAGACTGCCCAGATTAGACGAGCAATGCTTAATATGTAGCAGATATTTGAGGCAGATCTCATGTGATGCAGACAGCAGCTGCTGTTGTCTTTCTGAGCTAGCTCGTAGGGGTTGCTTCACATATTCCTATTGGGGCAATTTAACATCAGGCAGAATTAAACATGAGTGATGTAATAATGTTGGGAGTGTGTGTATAAACTATGTCAAATCAAGGCACCCTGCTCTCAATGGAGCATTTAAAACTAACACAGGATAATTACCCACAACACACACAGGTGGATGTTCGGCAGGCTGGAGTTGCAGATATGCGTCTATATAAAACAACACCCCAACATTTAAAGCACATGTAAGAACGCCAAACACAACAACACACATGATGCGGGGTGGGTGGGTCGGGGACCTCCCTCACTTCAGGCGGACGCAGCCAGTATCGGCGCGAGCCAGCCAGAAGCTCCGGAGTGGAAGGAGTTCATAGGTTCAGCCGAGACATTGAGTTATAGGTCGGGTGTTATCTGTAGTCTGACATGTGGTTGTGGTGTGCGTGTATATCAGGTGTGCACTCCGAGCCGTTCAGTCGGTCTCCGTGGCAACGAAAACGTCCTTCAAGGCCAAAGCGGTTGTTGAGAAAGAGGGAGGCGAGGGTTCAGGGCTTCTTATCTGTTGACATTCCAGGGCAGCTTGTTTTCTATCAGGGAGCCAGATTCAGATTATCGGTGTTGTTTTGACTTCAGGCTGTTGCTTTGCAGCCTTGAGTCTGTGCTGATCTCAGGCCATGGTTCCAATAAAGCCGAAAGAAGTGGTCAATTTTGATTGATCCGGTCAGACACCCTACTCACGGTGTTATTCATGCTCCGTAACAGTTCGGGGACCCGTGCCTGGCCACCTGCATAAGCAAGTAGGTAATCCAGCTTGCGGGTCTGCTCTGCTAGAGCGAGAGTTATGGCGTTCATGGCCTTCTCTTGGTCCTCTGCGTTTCTCTGCAGAAGCCACACGATTTTCCATGACGCGAAAATCCCGCCCGCGCCAAACAGCATGATTGCCGTGCACATCAAAGCAAATAGCTACACATCCTCCGCATTCTCGACTGACAGCATAGACAGACACAGCACATCCCACTTCTTCCAAGCGTTCATGATATATCCAGCCATATGCGTCCCGTCTGGACACGCGGGCTCTGCCCCGGGTCGCCCTCCGGGTCGAAAAGATTTTATCCATTGTGCTCAGACACCAGCTGATCAGATCCATTCCTCGGGTTGGTGTTTAGGAATGCGAACAGGAAAGAAAGCTCTTAAAAAGTTTCCACAGGACGAGACAAAGTGCAGGGAAAAACAGGGGAGGAGCGGAGCAAGAGTGCAGAGCGTCTGCCTCGGTCGAGAGCCATTTAAACACCTACTGCTTGTTAAAAGAGTGAAATGTATGTGGACATGAAAAACAAGATTTAATATTCTTAATTAAAACACTTCCTCTGAAATGTGACAAACAGTAGTGACTATAAACCAACATGTGATGTCTATTAAATGTTTACCTTTGCATTTTGGCCCATTGATGGAAAGTTGCTGTTATATTCAGTGTGAAACCTCTTTGATGATAAAATTGAAATTAAAACAATTATTTTGTTCAAAATTTTCTCAGTTAAATTATAATGGTCTGCACGGTGACGCAGTTGGTTAGCACTGTGGCCTCACAGCAAGAAGGTTGCTGGTTCGAGCCTCGGTTGGGGTGGGTGTCTAACCGGGAATCTTTCTGTGTGGAGTTTACATGTCCTCCCCGTGTTAGCGTGGGTTCTCTCCGGGTTCTCCGGCTTCCTCCCACAGTCCAAAGACATGCACCTTGGGGATAG
>JBAMHV010000013.1:22674454-22685571 GCA_037177535.1 Pseudomugil gertrudae
GGCTTCCCTCCTTAGGCTGCTGCCCCCGCGACCCGACCTCGGATAAGCGGAAGAAAATGGATGGATGGATGGATGGTGTTGCAGCGATAAAACTGTGCATCTCTGCGCAGGTGCTTTTAGGATGATAGAATCCTGTTCTTGTTACATTTGTAACGTGTACAATAAAATCCATCTAAAAATCAAAAAGGGTCTCCGAATTTCTGACACACAGAGAAACTTTAAAATTATTCCATTTGGATAAAATGTTCCCTTTCCATCTGACCAAACTGTGAATAGAAACGTCACGTCTGCAAAGCATGTCCCCAAGAGTTCGTTACAAATGAAAACCTTGACGAGTTGGCACTTTTGGGGAATGCCACATGTTTCCAACACCATGTTGAATGTATAACATCAAGAACAGGGCAGGTCTCAGGGATCAAAGGGCCTACCTGATACCAGCAGTGTGTGCCCAATAAACTAGCTGTTAAGTGTATAACAACTAAATAAATGTTACCCTCGACTACATAGGAAGAGAAACTCTTTAACAGCTTTATTCACTAAATCACCAGTAAAAGTGGGACAGATATCACATGCTGAGAGGAACTGATAATAATTCTCATGTGGGTTTATTAATAATAGTGACCCCTTTCACATGGCACATAGTGATCCATTGCTTTGGGTAAAAATATGGATTAGATCGACTTTCTCGTCCCATTACTTTGTGTTGTTAATTGCCAGAGCTTCACAGCGAGGCCATTCTAACACAACGAGCCATTTATTGTCTTATAAACCGAATGGTTGAAAGCTCTGCACTGTATGTGACAAGTATCCAGTTCTCCCAGGCCTTGAGGAGAGCAATGTTTAAGTGCAGTCCTAAAACCAGACGTGTAATCCATCATGCCAGCTGTATGAGTCTGGAGCTGGACTGGCCCCATGAAAAGCTTCCACTCCTTTATAGCTGAAATGACACCTGGAATACTGGGACCAGCTGACCTACATCACAATCCCATGGGAAAGTGGGGGCGCAAGCAGAATTTAAGCAGTTGGTCTAGCTTACGTCACATATTTGCTGTTCTTATTTATTTCCTTTTCCTCTTGTGAAGGTCATTTTTATCACATTCTCTGAATAGGGAGATGTATAGTGGTAGGATTTGACTTTGTGCCAAGTTTAATAACCATTTAAAAAGGCTTTGCTTTATTTTCTATGCAAACGCAGGGTCATTACCCCGTTAAGGTCACATAAAATCTGACTTTAGCTGAACACAAACTGCACTCTGTGGCTGTGTCTCAATTCAGAGACTTCGTACATCTAAGTACGCAGACTACTTAGTCCACAAAGTGTCCTTCATAGTCTGCACGCTTCAAAGTTTGAAACGGTTTGAAATGAGACCACCACCGACTGTACGAGAATTACCCATAGTGCTCCAGTCATCTGTTGCCTAGAAACATCATATGCTATGTGTATCATCCATATAATGATCTGAATCTATCACAAAAACACGAAAAGATCCTTTTATAGGACAGAAAATGAAGCCAAATATTTCAATGTTTATTTTAATTTACATGGGTGTCTAAACTGCAAACATGTGGAGGAGGCGGCACAGAAAACCTTTCCTCATGACAAATAATCCTCGTTTGACGCATGTAATAAAATTACTTTGTGTTTATGGGACACACTGCCATCCCCGCTTGTCTACTGGGACAAATATGTGTTTATATATTTATTTTTAACACATCCTCACACAGTGACCTGCTGCTTATTCATTTCTATCTGGCGCGCAATGAATTCTGGGTAATTGGAGACCGCGAAGGATACATAGCATGTACACTTGTTTTAAGCTAATTCAGCCCCAAATGAAGTGCACATTTGAAGTGTGGATTAGAAGTACACTTCAAATTGGGACAGTACTTGACACGCCAGTATGACGTATGCAGTCTACGAATCAGCACTTCGAAGTGTGCAGTCTCTGAATTGAGACACAGCCAGTGTCATAGTCCCGTATTGTTTTGTTTAATTTCCTGTTTTACTTTGTTCCTGTTCCTGTTTTGTCCGTTATGTTTTGACCCATTATGTTTAATTAGTTTCCACCTGGTCTTAGTTTATTCATTACACCTGTGTCTTGCTTGGTTCCTTTAGTATTTATACTTCCTAGGTTTCAGTTCTAGTGTGGTTCATTTGTCTTATCTTTTGTAGTTTGTTGTAACAGTCTTTAGTTGGTTCTCACTTTGTTATGTAACAATAAATCCCCCCAGTTCCTGATTCCTGTCTACCTCTGCCTCCTGCCTGCTTCTGGGTCCTCAAATCTCCACCTTAACTCCATACAAGTCCACCCTGGTATATGACAATTAGCTTCACAGGACATTATCTTTAATGAAACCAATAAATATGATGATGACGCTTAGTTCTGCGGTGTCACCTTGAGACGCACACAGTTTGACTTAGTTGTAAAAATGAATGTGCTATTAAACTGAGTGAAAAACAAATAAAGGAGAGGACACTTAAGTTACCAGTGTGGGATAAGCTGTTTAAATGAGGCACTAACAGAAGAGTAAAGACCTGGATGCTGATAATTTGATCCATGTGAACAGCCTAAATCCCTCAGGGAAGAATAATCAATACCACAGCCAAAAGTAATCTTTGCCCAGGGACATTTTTAAATACAAAACAGTCCCTTATAAAGTTATTACCAAATAACCTCTTCATAAGTGTTTCCTGCCTTGAGCCCTTCTCATATCAAGGTTTCCTCTTTTATTTTTTTAGCAGAGAAAAGACACGGGGGGCAGAGAAGAGGGTGGTGCGGCACGACAGGCAGCTACTACAGGACGAGGAGAGCAGCCAACACAACAGCAGTCCAATCCGCGCGCGCAGCCTGGACTCCTTCTGGCGCGGCATGCGCGCGCGGTTCAGAAAGAGAGAGAGCAGAGGCGCGGGATGAGACGGAGCAGCGGCGTGTCTCGCGCACCTGCTCCAACACAGCCAACACCTTCATCTTCAACAAGTGCGACCGCGGCGTCGTGGCTGTTAGGAAAGAAGCCAGAAGAAGAGGTAGGACTTCCCCGCGCGCCCTTTCAGGAACTTCCCCGCGCGTGCTGAAGTAAGATACTTTCTTTAATCAATTTCTTTTTCCTTTTGTAAGGTTCAGAAACTGTTCAGTTATTACGTGATACTGAACAAAGAACAGACTTGTTCATCCTTCCAGAATCACCCGGTGTGGCTCATTTAGTTTGCAGGTAGTAAAATTAATACTTATATTCTAGAACATTCTTATTGTTACAACTCAACTGCATGCTATAGTTTTCCAGTCGTGAATTGGCACATTTTATCCTCATTAATGGCAGATAGCCTCTGGGCTTCGTGCAAATCCCCCCAAAAAGGCAATTTCACATTTAATTTGAATAGATTTTCTACCTAAATATCCTGGAGACGGGAGCTGAGTCCAGCCTGCTCCTATGACCTGCATTTATAATCCCTGATTGTGTTTTAGTTAAAGATGCAGCTGGATGTGTAGCTGCCTCTTGTGTGTGTGAGTGTGTGTGTCACGCCTTTTACAGGTCCCGCTGAGCAGACTAATAACAATGTGCTGGGGGCCCTTTTTTCATTAAAAAAAGATAAGAGAAAAAATAAGTAGGATGCTGATATGTGTCCCAAAGCCGTGAAATAAAAGAATAGAAAAAGGAGAAGACACAGCTGACCTGGAGCACAGCCAGAGGTTTATGGTAGGATCCAGCAGAGGGTGCTGAGCCCAGAAACAATGATGCTCCTGCAGGACAGATGGAGTCATTTCAGTCATGGCTATTCTTGTCATGAGGGCTGTGAATGAGGTGCTATACGAAGAGAAAAAGAAGAGAGGAAGGAGGGAAAGCTCATTGTGTTTGTTTTTGTTTGTTCCTCTTTGGTCCGGCCGTGAAATCGTTTCATTAGGATTAATCTACCCATTGGCACGATTAAGTTTTGCTTAATTGAATGAGAAAATCCAGGAGATGACCTGTATGTAAGTGTGCCTGCTGCTTTATGAGATTTGCTGAGGTGAAATGGATTTTTTCCCACACGGTAATCACATTACATATTTTGCAAAACACTGCAGGGGTGCCATCGACTGCTCATTTTGAAAAGATAAAAGCAACTGCTTTGAAAAAAGGACTTGCTTCAACACTTGGACATTGTGTCCGTATGTGCATGCTGCATGTAAGAGCCAGTAGTTCCAGTTAAAACACTAACACTGTGTTTTTTTTTTTGCTTTTTTCCAGTACATGACATGAGTTGTGGATTCCAGCGTTGCTGTTCTTCGAAGCCTTCCTCACAGAAACCTGAAATCACAGGTTACAGCTGGAATATGTCGCGCAAGGAGCCTAATTTGTGGATGGGGTCTTTTGACAGATTATTCAAAAGATTACATGAAACTCTTTCAGCTCTGTTGTAATGGATTATCTCCAGATAAGCCCACATGTTTCTGTGAATAAACGGATCATTTTGGCATTTTGAACTCTAATGAAGCATCACTTTTTATCTTTTAATGCCAACTAACAGATGAAACTATGATTAGCTTTGCCTGACAGGACTTATAGAAAGTCACTGCTGAATATGCAGGACTTAGCAGGGCTGGGTATGTCTAGGAAAGCCCTGATGTGCAACAACCATGCCCTGTTATGGGGCTTGCTTTTTGGATTATTTCTTACAAATGCATTTGTCATGGCTTGTCCGTCAAGCTGTCACTGCATAGAGAAGAATGGCCTGACGGTAGTCCAATGCATGTCTCGCAGCTTGGAAAAGATCCCACCCGATCTTCCTAAAGATACTGTTATCCTGCTTTTGGCAGCAAACCACATCACTCACATCCCAAACCATGCCTTCAAAGAACTGCACTACCTTCAGGAGCTGGATCTGTCCAACAACGACATAGAGACTGTGGATGTGGGAGCGTTTCAAGGTGTCTCTGACAGCCTGCTTCTACTGGATTTATCCAACAATCACATCCAAAGCGTCCCCAAAGAGGCGTTTGCCCGTCTGCGGGCTAAAATCAGCCTCTCCAACAACCCCTGGCACTGTGAGTGTACGCTGCAGGAAGTCCTGAGGGAGCTGCGGCTGGACCCCGAAACGGTGAACGAGGTGATCTGCCACACGGCCGTGCAGGAGGAGTATGCCGGCAAACCGGTGATCCAAGTGCTGGACTCAGGGATCAACTTCTGCAATTTTCACCACAAGACCACAGATGTAGCCATGTTTGTGACTATGTTTGGATGGTTCACCATGGTGATCGCGTATGTCATTTACTACGTCAGACACAATCAGGAGGATGCCAGGAGGCACCTGGAGTACCTAAAGTCACTGCCAAGCAACTCTCAGATCAGCAAAGACTTTGACACCATCAGTACGGTTCTCTAGCAGGGCTGTGTGACTCAGGAGTGTGTGTGTGTGTGTTTGTAAATTCCTGAATAAATGTGTAGTTCTGAACGGTGATTAAAAGCTGTTTTGATGCATAAATCACACGTTTTCAAGCACATGAATGGGAGTGTTTAGGTGACTTAAATCGTCTTAACATTTAGTTTAAGTGAGACTTGAGTTAATGTTGCACAAGAAACAGACGGGGCAACTGTGATGGCACAGAGAGCAAGCTACAGCTAACGCCAACGTTTCCATAAGGGATGATTCATTTAAGAGGAGGCATAAATCTACACAGACGTCCATCCTCAGTGGGATTGGATGTGGAGCGAGATGAGCAGGGAGGATGACGGTGTCGCCCGGTGATCTTGAACTGACTGATTTATGTTATTTAAGACACGCTGTCAGGATGAAGGCTGTTTTATGAGGCTTCTGCTAATATGTGAGATGATTTTATTCAGTTAGCATATCAGGCAAAATGGCGCAGACTCCAGTTAACCTGAGGTTGTTGCTTTAGGAAAGGGATGACAGGTCAAACAAAAATGATCCAAACCAAGTAAGGAAACCATAGTTGTACTTTTTCTCTAAAATACTGGAGGTAATCCAAGATAGATGCATTCTCCTCCAAGGTTATGTTCCTCAAAGGACTGCCTTTCATACCGAACAGGCTTAGATTTGACATACATGTGACTCGGGCACAAGGTTACAGCCTTTAATATCCACGTATCTAAACCCGCTTAAATCCTATAGATGCAAAGAAATTCCAATGAGCCTCTGACAGAAAATACCAGCCTTATTTATGCAATCTTCCCCTGGAATTTATGATTATAGACCCAGCATTTTCTCATTCATACTGTTTTTAGTCTCCACCAACTCTTCAAAATATAGCTTACCCCTGTCCATTATACCTCACATCACCTTCTGACAGCTTTGTGGTTTCAGTAGCTCACAAAGGACACTTCAGATGTCCTTTTCTCCTGGAAACGTAGTAAATGAGAGTAGTGAAACCAAACTGTACAATTAAGCTTGAATAATGCTTCTGTGAAAACACAGGTATGAGGGATGGTTTTGATACTATGACTGTCATATCGTGTCATTTAAAGATTCTGGACCTTTGCAGGTGTTTGATAGCTGGAAGAGGACATGTTATAACATACAGTGTTACTTCTTATTTATCGAAAAGCAAGCCAAAAGGTGCAAGGAAAGTTTGCTATTATTCAGTATGTTGTAGAACCACCTTAAGCTGCTTTAAAGGGGACATATCATGCTAAATCCATTTTTTTAGCCCTTAAATAAATGTTTTTGTGCATGTTTAAGTGTTTAGGAATGCAGAAAATGTAAATTTATTCCCTCCTGATGCTGTGCATATCTTTATATTCTTTGTGGTCATATTTTTCAGTCTGTTTATTTACGTATTTATTTATTCTCTATTACATACCAGGTAATCAAATTCGTGAATCTAATACATTGATTTTGGTAGTAAACGTAACAATAAAATGTTTCTCTGCCAGGAGATTAGCGTATTGCTGCTATCAAGCTACAAACATGGCGGAACAGGGTAGAGTTGAACTTCCTGTGACCTGAAGGGGGCGGAGCATGACATGCCTCGTTCATATTTAAAGAGACGGCACCAAAACGAGTCGCTCTGAAGACGCATCTCGCATAACAGGGTTATAAGGTGTGTGTGGAGCGATAATAAGCAGGAATTCAGACCAAAGCATTGCGATTCTGCTTTATAAAGACAATAAATTCATGATTTACATGTTAAAAGGAAGGATTTAAAAGCATGATATGTCTCCTTGAAGTGACTGTTTTTCTGTTTGACATCGTCTCTAAAAGGCTTCAGTTCATTAAGGTTTACAAAGGTTTGTTTCTGCACATCGTTTCACTTCCTTTAAGGTGTGAACTCACATTTACCTCAAAAAGATTTTAGTATACGGAGTTCCTAGTTAAGTCAGTGAGTGAATTAACGGTTTGTGTGGATGTAAGTCAAATGATCCCTCACCCTTCATTCTGCTTGGCTGCTGTTATGAGATGTTTGTGCTGATCTGTTTGGGTTTCAACATAATGCACATTATTCCACTTTGGTATCAGACATCCGGAAGATGTCACTTCAGAAGTCTTGTGGTTTGTTGAGATGCAAATGTTTCCAGCTAACCAGTGCTGTCATGTACTAACTGAGGCCTGTGGTGTCTCAGAGCTCTATCCCAGTTCACTCTGGAGCTGTCTATTCCGCTTTAAGCAAACTGAGTTTATTTAGAATACTGTAAATGTTTATTCCCACCACAGTTTCTCTGGAAAACTTGCTATTTCAATTAACTTGTAAATGGACCTTGGAGTGGTTTGCTTTTAGAGTGAAAGCAAACGCATCATCCAGGGAGACTGGCCAATCAGTGAAGCAGCTTTTCTTCTTTGTCCTGTTCTTAGTCAGTGGTTGCTTTGGACAACACCACCACAAGCGAGCTGTTGTAACTGCACAATGCTGTGATGGTTTAGTATGAAAGCAAACCAAAGGAAGGTGAGAAAGGTTTCTGTTTGGACTCTGAGCTATCGTACGTAGGGTGTTTTACCCCACAGTTGGTCGAGCGTATCATGGCCTGACCTTGGACTGAACGTCCTGAAACATCCAGTCCTGGGAAAATTGACAGCTGTGTTGATTTTTTTCTGTGTATCATCTTTCTCGCTGTAGAATATTAGACTTCAAGATGTTTGGAAATGACCTTAAAGCGAGATTGATGCTGCTGACACATCTCTACTTTGTTTATGTTGCGATCCTGGACATCTCCAGATTAGCAATCTTGCCAAAATATCTGCTAAAATAGTAAAATTATAATAAAAATTATACATTTGATTGGCAGCATCTAACTTCTAATGTAAGAACCAGGTTCTTTTCTTCTTACTGATTTGTTATAGACAATTAAAGGTGTGTACTTACTTCTTCACACCAAGTTACAGGTGAATGTCAAATGAAATGAATGCATACAAGCATAATGTCCAACTGCAGAGGCTTACAGAGGGCTGAATGTTTACACCTTCCCAAACAACAGTGTGTCATGTGGGTACATATATCAAGCTAATTCATTTTGGCATGTCAGCTCTTGTAAGTCAGTTTTAATATCAACATGAAATGAATGCAACAAATAAAATCTCAAATTAATTTCCCTACGTGCATCCGTAGTCTAAACCAAATTACTGTGGGGGGAATACACAAACACACAAAATACTTGTGTGTGTATTTGTGTGGTTCATCAGTGATCCTTCCATATTACATATCTTCCTTATTCTCCTCCTTAAATTCATTGTGTTTCATCACAATGCATTAACCTGACAACGCACCATTGTCCTGGATAAAGGGCCAGAGCTCACAGCAGGGGTTATGAATATGTTCACGGGGATTTGGGAAACACATGTAGCAGCAAACAGGATACTACATTGATACTACATAGTGTTGCAATATATCATGGAAGGAGTTTACAGCACAGGTTAAAGAACAAGCCATCATAAATAAGTCGTATAAAAAGGAATATGAGTGAGTAGTTTCTTTAGGGGGGAGTTTTTATGTATGAATGTGTCAAACACGATATTATATGTTTATTTTTTTTGCTACAGTAACAAACAAACAGCTCAATGAGTTTGACCACGACTGGCAGCTTTCATGTGATTGTAGCAGTTTAACACAGTTTGCTGTTTTTGCTTTATGTAGTCACCTTGTTGGTCAGGAGTTGTGTCCAAGTGCCTATTTTCCCAGATTCTTACACCATAGCACTGTGCACTATGTTGGACAACTGAGCGCGAAGCCCTCTTCCTGTCCACGGTAGCCATTGAGGATCAGATTTTAAACGTTAATGTTTTTCTGTGGTTGACGACTTTCTGTACGTGACCTCGTGGTGTTTCCAGCTCATCTAGTTGTTCAAGGAGGTTAAACTAAGCAAAGTCTTTATTTGTAAGAAAAATACTTGACTTGGTAGAGACGTGTATTTCACACTGCATATTGTATTTGAGAGGATGTTTTTTTTTTTATCTAAATACCTGTAGGTGTCTTTGTTACTGTCTATCTGTGCAGCTTCAACCTGTCATATTACAATGTTTGTGGCATCTGTGTTGGTACTTTGTAAGACATGTCTGACAAACCTCGTTTAAGTATATCTGTAACTGGTTAGTTTCTTTTCTTATCCTGCAGAGGGATTCGTCCATGACCTGTGTATTTCTGTGATGGAAATGAAAGGGCTCAAATAAGATTGGGATAATCATATCAGTTTTCTATCTGTTCTAGTATGTCTGTTTGTTTTGTTTCTGAGTTATGATGGACACTACCAGCTTTTGAAAATAAAAATGTCTTGCCCAGCACAGTTCATTTTGTATACTGGTCTCTGTTGCTGTTACATTTTCCCAAATATCAGGTGAAGTGGTACTTTATAGTTAGTGAAAAGAAAAAGAAAAGATAGTGAGTCTACATTAAAGGTATGAAAATATACGTGAGAAAGATGGTTTGGTAGTACCGAGAGGTTTCCACTGCATCTGGGACAGGATGTCTTTCCATCAATGATGGAAAGATGAATCCTGGAACACATTCTGTGAATTTTAAAGGAAAGTGTCAACAAAATGCAACAATGTTTTAAAGTTACCTCTTCATTCAAAAAGAGAAGATAGTTGTGTCCAAATCTTTGCTTGGTGCTGTCAACATGTTCTCACTCCCAATGCATCAACAGTCTGGGTCTCCAAGTGTCACATGGTGACTAATTAATTACCCATTTTTCATCATATTTGGATGAGTTGAGCAACCTGACAGATTTACATGGAACTCACACAGACACTGCATCACTGATTCAGATTTTATCACTCAATTGAATGGACATTATCAGGAAGTTATCAGCCCATTCGTATGGTCAGTGGGGCTCTAACGTGCCTTCAGGTAGGTCGGTAGGTTGTTATCATCTATTACCTTTGCTTATCAGCAGCATTGATACAGGAACAAAAGACATGTTCGTTATCACGTTTATTTTTGATGGAAACTGATGTTTTATTGTGCATTCGTGCAAAATAACTGTAAGTTTACTAATGTCATTCTGCTAATATCCACCTGAACACTTTCTTCTGCTTTTCCTGGTCGGGTTGAGTTGTGGGGTTAAAGACTTTACCTTTTCCCATTCACCTCTTCCAGCTCAATCTGGGGAATTATCTCTGTGTTCCCATCTATCATTCTTCCAGCAGTCCGAGGAAATCCGCCGAAAATCCTCCCAATGCAAGTTTTAGGAAAACCTCTCCTTCCCAAATCCTGCCACTCCTCCGTAATAAAGTACATTATACAGGCTGAACAGTTATAATTGTGGGATATTTGCTGCTAGAACACAGTAACCGGCTCTACAAAATGACCCTGCAGTGATGTGGTGCAGTGCGGACACCTCACATACTCATGAAAGACAGACACATTTTATTTTCTGTTAAACGTGGAATCCAGTTTACAAATAACATTTTTTACAGCGTCCATTTGGATGTTATGATACCACCAGTGTTGGGGGTAACGCGTTACAAAGGTAACGCGTTACTGTAATATACTACGTTTGGCAGTAACGAAGTAATACAACGCGTTACTAACTATATTTTGGTAATATTATTACAGTAAATGAGTCTGGTAACACGTTACGATCCCAACTGTTAGTATAAACATCAAACAAACAGCTATCGTGCAACAGCCGACAATAAATAAGAAGTAGAAGAAGAAGGAGAAAAAGAAGACGACGAAGCCGGCGGCGGCTTT
>JBAMHV010000013.1:22688590-22699397 GCA_037177535.1 Pseudomugil gertrudae
TATTGTAAAGAAACATATTACTTAAAATTGAAAGTAACTGGTAATGTGAAATATATTACACTTAGGAAGTAACTTTCTCAACACTGGATACCACACAACAGGGATGGGCAAAACCGGACATCAATGGCTGCAGTTGTACAAGTGTTCCCTGCTTAAACCCATCCGACTAAAATCAATGGGTAATCAGCAAACTTGTGCAGAGTTTGTTAATTAAGTCTAATGTGTGTCAGTTGTTTTGCAGCAGGGAAACTCCTAACATGCGGCGCTCGAGGTCCGGTTTGCCCATACCTGTTATATAATATAGTATGATTTCATATAATATACAATTAAATAAAGAGTTTATAGGGAGACAACAGCTTTTAGCTGTGATGAGCTCATTATGGTCCGCCACGCAGTTGGTCAGAAATATTTTGGCTGAATCGAGATGCTGACCGCTGCTTTACAGTTTTGGAATAAGTGAGACCAGACAGTGAGCCAAGCACGCAGAAGATTTGTTAAAACAGAGGAAAACAATAGTTTTCTTCATCCAGTTGAACTGTTGTGGACTTAATGAAGTAAGTAGTTAGTGTTAGAAAAGCAACATGCATCCCATGTTTGCAGAGGCAGCCTCCACTCTGTAAGGATTTTTTGCACTGGTTTAGTTTTACTGGGGTTTTTGTGGCTTTTAGTTTTCAATGTATGTGCACTCACTTTTTTTGTGCAAGACAGTTTGTTGATTTGTTTACACAATGCCATTTTTATGCCACAGCAAGCGCTGCTTCCCAGATGCTGTTCAGCAAGGCTGCATGCTTTCTTTTTATTCATCTCCCCAGATTAAGGTAAATTCTCCATAAATTGTCAGCAAGGTTTAGATCAGGTGGGGAATTGTGTCATTTTTCTGTCCCCTGTAACCCTTTTGCTGACTGGCTATGTAGTGGAGGGAAAAAGGAGCGATTCCAATGGAAATCAGAGGGGCAATGTTGAGTTGCATAGCTGATACAACCAGTGAAAGGTACAAGCTAGAGAAAAAACAGGAATATGATGCTGTGGAAACTGACAAATAAAAAGAAAACATAAGAAGAACTGTAGACATGGCGGGAGCATTTAGAGGGAGGCTGTGTGAGTGTGAGAGAGGACAAAGGGGCCTTGATGATGCTGTCCCCATCACACAAACTAAGCAGAAAATGGATGAATGGTTTCATTAAGTAAAATCTCTTTGCCTGACGAAAGAAATTGCCTCATAATTGTAACACTTTGATTTCCTTCAGTCACACCCTGACTACTTACATATTTAAATGACCTGAAATGCTTAAATCCAATCAGCATTCACTTCCAGTTGGAAAATTTGTTATAAGATATGTCCACAAAAAGGTTCCTTACTTGCTTTACAGTTAAGAGTAATGTTGTATGGTTCAAACAAATCATTTCAATATAAACATGCTATAAAAGAATAATCATTATCCATAAATTTTTCTCCTGAATAAACATTAATCAGATGAATTAATTTAGTTTCACATTTTCATTAAAAAATCATGATGCATTTCTCTAACTTATGGCCCCAGACAGAGCAAGCAAGGGCAGAGATAAGTGAGTCTCTCCAGCAGACAGACTTAGGAAGGGCGTCCATCTGCCCTGGGGCGGTGAAAGGACAGGACAACAACACAAACACAAAAATGTTATTCCAGAGGTACCTGCTCCGGGGAAACAGGAGAGAAACAAGTTTATAACAGTAAAAAAAAGCATACATTTATAGAGATTAAAAAACAAAACCTGATAATATGGACGTACCAATGACAAGAACCCTCTCATATGTACTATTTAATCAACTCAAATGCAGAAATATATCCTTTTCCCACCCATAGCCCCCTCTACCTGGTACACATAAAATTCAACCCTCTGCATGCACACAGCATCCACATGATAGATGAGATCCCTGCCATGGATGGAGGAAAAAACCTGACCCACCTGAAGGGCTTCTCATCAAGAATAAGACAAAAATAATAATTCCAACATTAAATCAGTACAACAGAAACCTCAACCTTCTTCAAATTTAGCAGCTGTTGAACAAAAAGACTAATTCAAAAGCAACATTTGAGTCCATATAAAAACTTTGCGAGCAGGAGGATGAGGAGGCAGCAATGGCTGGAAAACACATGGTGACAGCTCCACTGCTGTAAATAATTAGTAGGATACTATGGTTTAATAAACAAAGTTTGTGGAGAAAAGGAACTGCAGCTAAGAGGAATAATACATCTTATTGAATACACATTTGCTTTTAGCTAAACACTGATCTACACCATACTCTACATTGTTTAGTTGTTAGCTGTTTCTGTAGCTGAAGCAAATGTTTATTTAATAAGATGTATTGTTCCTCTTAGCCGGAACTCCTTTTTAAGGTCAAAGTATAATAAATTAGTACAGTACATTTCCAACCGCCCATGCTACACAAAGTGCGTTACAAGCTAAATTATATATTTAAAGGATGAAATAGTGCATAACAGTGGCTCAATAAAACTAAATAAGGCAAAAAAACACATTTAAAAACAATACTCGATCATCATTATGTACTAACATCCTTTTATTATATGCAATGAGAAAAAAATGAAACATGTTTGTTTGGGAGCTGGCTCAGATCTTCTTCTGAGTGTGTGAATATCACACATATATCACACATATAATGCTCTTATTGACATCAGCTGGTGGTTTTGTGCTCTGACATGTCCAGATCACAGTAATGTCACTTTAAATTAGACACCGTTATTGTTTACAGTCTGTCAAACCACATCAGTCACATGGCCACCATTTCATCTTTATAAATATTCCTCTCTCTCCGTTGTATGGTGGTCCACTCACCTCTGGCAACCCTTAAACCCCCCCTCCCACCAACCCACCCTTCTGCATGAGAGATCTTAATTCAACCTGCCAACCTCAGCTTGAAATTGATCTTTACAGCAACGTTTTATTGCTCTTTTTAAAGGCCATGTCTGAGCATCATAACAGCAAACTGAACTGTTGACTTTTACTTTATTTTCTAGCTTGCTGTTGTTTTGGTAAATCAGGAAGCACGTTACTGTGTTGACGAAGTTTTTATGCAGGATAATAATGGGACATATCAGTGACATTGTTTGATAACAGCTTTTTTTCCCTGGATCACCAGATGGAAAATTGAATGAATTAGTAACATTTCTGCCTGGATAACTCATGTTGTATCTGCACTTCTGCTTATCTCAATACTAAAACATAATCTCCTCCTGTTTTTCTTTTTGCCTCTGGAACTTTTCCTAAAGCTCCTTACCACGATGCCAGTGTTGCCACTTCTGCTAGTTTTGTCTAACTGATACTTTTCAGCTATTCTTGTGTTTGCCTCGTTTACCAGAAGCTTCTTGTTAGTATGGAAGTCCACACGAATAGTTATCTCCTACTTGAGAAGGCTTGCTGCTTCTGGTTGTTACACTACTGTGAATCTGTATTCATATCCACTCACAGTGAAGTTGGGGCTGCGAAGGGTTCGCGGCAGGCCTGAACGGCAGTGTGAGGCAACACATCAATTTGCTGTTTCCTACATTTGCTCTATAACAGACCCGGAACAATGATAGCATTGCTTCCTTGTTGCTGAGGGTACAACCTGTACAGTATAGATTTAAAGAACAGATTATTTGCTCCTTGTCTCTGCAATATAAAGCCAAAACTTTAATAGCTTTAGTCAGTGCAACAAGCATTTTTGTTTCCATTATGCAAACATATGATTCTGGAGCCCAAAAGGTGAAGGAACTCTACAATTTATAAGCTTCAGGTGTCAAACAGCTACATGTATTCATGTAAAGTCGTGGTGATATTATACATTCTGACACTGAGACTGTGTTGTCTTGTTTTTGGGTGTTTTTGTTGCCCCAACCTGGAAAAGTGTTCCAACCTGATAGGTAATAAAATCCTATCAATACTATCATCATTATTGTACAATAAAACTTTTATATAAATTAGTTTTGTGTAATTATTTGATGTGTACCAATAGCTTGGGTCGTGGGAGGGGTGGGTTGCTGCTGCCTCATATCCATCTATCCATCCATTTTCCATACCGCTTCATTCAATTTAAGGTGGCTGGATACTGGAGCCTATCCCAGCAATAAACAGGCGAGAGGATACATCCTGGACGTGACCTCACATCCTCGTCTCTATAAATGTTTTAAACATAGGGATGATAAGTGCTGGAGAGCAGTCACATGATGCTCCCAACATTCATTAAAATCCTTTATTTTATTATTATTAATCATTTAAACAGGTAAATGTATGTTTATGTCTACAACATGGTCTCTATGGTGGACTTTTAGTGTTATGACATTAATATGCAAATCAGAAAAGGTTTTCAGAGACATGTTTTTCTTACAGGAGAAGCTTTTGTGGTAGAAATCACCAAGTTTGGCACAGGATGATTTTTTGTTCTTTTTTGTTTTTTGTTCAAAAAACAATTTTATTATTATCAAGTAATACAAAAACATACAAAAAATTATATAAGATAAATCTAAACAGGAGAGAAATTGAGATACTTTAACTTGGCAATAAACTTCTTCAGATTAGGAATTATTAGGAAATTAATTAAATGATTTTTGTTGTATTACTCAACTAAATTAATATAATAAAAACATAAAAGGTATTATTGAAAAGCATTTTAGGAATAAAATATTACTTAGCTGCTAAAAAAGTAGACATGCAAAGTTTCACACAGAGTATTTTCTCAAATCTAGTTATTAATAGGAGTGAATAGTATTGTGGGATACCCACATAATTTTTATGGACTCATCCTAACTACACTTATTCAACTAAAGTAAGGTAACTTATTCAGCATCTTGTCCTCAAAAGTCCATATGACTTACTTAACATTAGTATTACAAACAACTAGATTAAAATAAAGTTATATACATTTGTATTATTTGATTAATTACCAATTTTATAGCAGCTACTGCACTGAGGCAACGTCACAGTGGTCTGGTATTAGTTTTTAAGAAAAAAAAACTGCCCAGACTTATTCTGGCTTTAAAGTAATTAATTATAAAATAAAAAAAGAGTATTTTTGAGTCTTTAATTACTTCTTGTAAGGCAAACTTGAAATCATTATAAAAGGATGTAAAAATCCTTTATTCATTCCAGAGGAAAATTCAGTTTGTGCTAAAAATGATGTGCTAAAAATAAACTAAGAGTTTGTGATGTGTCTCGTCTGATTTTTCTATAATTTATCACATAGTTTCTTCACACGCACTAACAGTACACAGCATTAAATTTGTAGAACTTTTACCACATTTTAGTATATTCAATAGTATATTAGATTTTACATTGTAATAATACCACACATATAACAGTCTTGCTGTCATCAGCTGGTAGTTTTGTGCTCTGACAAATTTAAATCCCAGAAATGTCAGTAGAAATTAGACAGTGTTATAGTTTATGTGCAGTCTGTCAAAAGACATCAATCACATTTATGTCTATGAATAGATTTTTCTTTCAGTTGTAGGGCGATTTTAAACACTTCTGTCAATCCCAAAAGTCACCCCTCCACCCTTCTGCATGAGGGATCTTAGCTCAACCTGCCAATTTAAGCTTGAAATTGATATTTACAGCAACATTTTTTGCTTTTTCTAAAAGCCATGTGTTTGCATTATAGCAGTAAACTGAACCAGGACAAAAGCAAGAACAGCAATGAACTGCAACAAGACAAAAACATGGGCTTATCATTCACCATGGAAACAAAATAAAAAGTAAGAAGATTTTTAGTCCTGCACATAGATGCAGCTCAGAAACCTGCTGTCTCGTGAGCAAGTCAACTTTTGACCTATCAAGTTGGGTCCACAGGGCAGAAATCGATATCGGACTCATTACAGAGAGAAGTGTGTGCCTGTGCTGCATTACCTTCCCATTACCGGGTCACTTCGTCCACAGAGCTCTGTAACATAGTGTGTACAAGTTTCTCAAATCTTAAGGACTTCTCAAAATGATTGTTTTTGTGTAAAAACACAAATGCAACCTGATTTTCTCATTTAAATACTGACTGCCGGCTTTTATTACTGGGCCTGTTTGAGAGCTTCATCTGGATCAGAAACAAAAGAAGCAACCTTAAAAGCAGTAATTCAACTAATGTGACTTACCACTTGAATTGTTCAATGTTCAATTGTTTGCAGAGCAGCACAGTGATCTGAATTCATTAAGACTACAAGGGTGTTTAAATTGTGTCCTCAAAAGCCAGGTTATTGATGTATTGTCATTTTAGATGACCGGGGGTTTCATTTATAAAGCTTGTTTACACACAAAACAGGGTCTGAAACTTGTATAAGTACTTTTCTGTGCAAAGTTTGGTAACTGTTAAAATAAACTTGAAGTAATAAAGTGCATACCGGTGTACCAGCTTTGAACCTTATGTACTCACATTCTGGAAAGAGAAATACTGGCAAACAGCTGATGACATGATGAATTCAAGCCACATTTGAGCCATGCGTGTTATCATTCCTACTACACTTTGTATCCTGTCCATAAATACATATTTAAGCATCATAGCTCTGCATGTTCATACTAATTAAAATGGCTTTGATGCTTTCCGGTACATTAATTGTGAGAGGGTGTGTTGAAGTTACTGTTATTACTGAGTAAACATAAATAACATCTCTCTGGTTGCTTATCTTTGTGTTGCCTTGTGATAGACTGGTGACCTTTCCACGTGTACCTGCTTTCCCCCATGACGATTGCTCGGATAGACTCCAACTACTTCATACGAATAAGCAGTATGGATATATGTTGGATGGAAGAACATCCACATAATGCTTCACAACAGCTGAGCTTGCACTACCTGCACACTATGCCAACAGTAGGATCAAGATGGAGAGATTGTTTAAGGACCACAATCTATGTATATCTATGTACTAAACTGGGTCCAGTGTTTGATCCACCGACCTGCCGGAACCTTGCAAGTTTGCGAGAACAAGTTTGTCTGTGTGAACCACAAAAATGTACATTCAGTTAATGTACAACTTATTTGTGACTCAGATATGGTTCTAATAAATGAGTCTGCACGGTGGCCAGGGTCCATTCATTCATCCTGCTGCAAAACACTGTAGAACAAGCTGCAAGCAGGAGCTGCGTGTGATGGCTGCTGCTTGGTAGATAAACACACATCATAGGAGTTCTGTTAAATTGTGATCTGTAATTTTTCTGACATAACTTGCAGGTGACAGAGGCTACCCACTGACTCTTCTTGCCATTTGCCAACCCTCAAAGCAGAGAGGAGGTACTTTGATGTGTTCCACACTTGTACAAGCGCTATGGTGGAGCGAGCCATCGGCCTCCACCTTGAGATTCAACAACTTTTTTAAATTTCTGGCACAGACCTCTTCATCACGCTGACACCATCTACCCTGGCAATATGCTGCCACCCAACAGCCTTCCTTTTGTTTGTCACGCCCCAACTATGAGCCACAAACAAAATGTTTTTACATGTCTCCACCTCACCAATAAGTACCAACTTCAATCTGTCAAAAGTTACGTGCCCTCGCAGTTGCCATGATTCAATGTAAAACTCCACAGAAATTTGCTGATTTATACTGTATACTAAAATATTTATGAGCTGCTTTGCATTGACTGCATCATTTGCGCAACCTTTTGTGATTTATAAAGAAAAATTGCGTGCACCTGTACATAAGCAGAGTTTTGTAAATCTGACTTTTACGTTGGCGCAGAAACCTTTGCTAAAATTGTTCTTGCATCAAAAACCCAGGGAGATTCTCACCAGCTCTTTGGCATCATAAAAGGAGAACAGAGCTTCTGACTGGTGCAGCATTTTATTGTTCACATTTGTTCACACCAGCACCTTATCACGAGCACCGTGAAAACTATAACATAAAATAAAACAATGGAAATACATATGTGTGCAGTTTACAGTATAAGACTGAACAATTTTGATAGATAATTGAATTCTGCACATACACAATAAGAAGTATAAACCGAATTCCAGCAAAAAGTCAAATCAATACCCCTGTGCTTTCATGTGCAAAGACTATATGAGCACATATGAACACACATGCTTCAATACACAATTTACATCACATATACATTTACAGCATTCCTCGCTCTCATTGAAAGGGGTGCAAATTGCAAATTAGAGATGTTTATTTTAGCCCACCTTCACACGAGGCACTGTTAGCTTGTTTGGTGTGTACACATGTTAACTACACTAATAGAGAGTAAACGGCATTAGCTGAAACACAGTCACAATAAGCAAAAGTGACTCAATTTAACATGTATGTACAGTCATATTCGGATGTTACCTGTTCCTCTATGGCACATGTGTCAAGCTCCAGTTCTCGAGGGCCGGTATCCAGCAGGTTTTGCTGTTTACCTGCACTAACACACCTGATGCAAATCAAATAGATCCAACAGCTTCTTGTCAACCTATTAAGTAATTCCAGTCAGCTGTGTTGGCGCATAGAGACAACAAAAACCTGCTGGATACCGGCCCTAGAGGACCTGAGTTTGACACCCCTGCTCTATGGAATAAAAGAGTTCTAGTTGAAGGACACAGTGAGACAGAAAAGGTCTTCTAGAAAGGTTTTAAATACCTTCATAGCAGAGTTAAAGCAGGATATAACTGATAGGAGGCACTAGCTTTTTTCTAAACGTTATGGTGCCATTTGTGTATGAATCCGATTTGTGGTTTCCACTCATCCCGTTTTTTCTGAGAATGATCTCTTAGGAGCAAAAACATTCATCCAGAGTAAGCATGGGTGTGTCTAGTCTTTTTGATTTAGGGGTAAACAACTAAGGTTGTGGATAAAATGGGCTCATGGTAGATATCTGGAGTGCTGCTAAACAGACATTTTGGATCGGATCAGTGTCAAATTTGAACTGGTGTGTTTGAAGGCACAATAAATGGACACGTGTAACACAATAACCAATACGACAAGAAACTAAAATCACAGTTCAATGATTTTGTGTTTGTATCTCAAAACGTTTCTTGGATACAAAATGCAATGTGTGAAATACACTTTCATCTTCTGCAGGTTCTAGAGAATCATCACAGCTGCTGCCGCCAGCTTGACCTGAAACCAGGTTTGTTGTTGTCACATCTGACCTCCACATGGGAGGGAAAATACATCCCAAAACCAGTGGCTGTATTTATTCCTTCACATGCAGACAAATAGAAAGTATCTGAACTGTGATTGTGAGACAGACTTGAGGAAACTTTCTAACAGAGAGGAAAGACAAAGAAAAGCTCTTTGAGGTATCTTGCCATTCTCATAATCTCTCATACCATAGGCTCAGAGTTGGTCAGACATCTCACACCTACCCCGTGCTGGGACAAGTGGAGCTTGGCTTTGTGTGAGATTCAGCATTTCGGGTGTCTTAGGTCCTACCCCTGATTGTCTTTGTTTGTCACCTCCACGAGAAGCATAACAATATGTCACACTCATTAACATGTGGAACACATGCCCTTAGCTGGAATGTGACCGTTCGTTTGCCTGCTCTTGCTTGTATGTTCTGGCTGTTTGCCCTTTCGGCCATCTGTTCACAAAAATATCATTAACATTTTATTCAAAGACTATGACTCTTCCTATGAGCAAAGCAGGAAGAAGCTGATGTCAGTTTTTCTCTTTGAGGGCCATCATTTGGTCTTTTCTCTATTTCACTGTGGTAAAAAGGTTTATATGCATTGCCTTCAGAGCCTTTAGCACCGTTTTGCAAGGTTAAAATAAGTTTGGCTTTGTGTCTGCATCAGATAAGCAAGCCAGTTACATGTATGCTAAAATAAAGTGTTAAAACAGGTTATTGTTTAGGTGTTTTTCTATATGTACATTACACTTAACAGATAAAACTAAAGTTGTGCAGCCTGAAATATGTCAATATACGTGTTTAAAAAAGAGAAGAAAAATAATCCACTAAAAATAATCATGTTGAGTTTTATTGTCCAGGGTAACTGTTTCTTCTTCAACGTGTTATTCTTTAGCGCTCTGTACAAAATAAACAAACTAAAATTAAAACTCTATGCAAGACTGCACACCGCTAGAGAAACACTGAATCAGAAAATTGGACTTTGGATGAGCAGAACCATTTTGGATTAAGAGTGAGCAGTAAGTTGGCAAGTAGCCCTGGCACCTCTGACTCAAGTGGTCCCTGAATGGTTCTCCCCGTGTGATAAGGGTTTTTTCTCTAACGGTAATAAACCACATAGCAACAGTAAGTGCAGAACAAAGTTCAGCTGTGTCTTGTGACAGCGTTGGTCTGTGTATGAAACCATTTCTTTTAATGTGCTCAAAAAATAGAAACCTTTCTTAGTGCAGTTGATCACTTTAGGGATGTTATATGCTTTAACAGAAATACAAAAAAATGGGATTGTAGGACATTTAGTTTTTATTAAAGTTAAATTGTACACTTTGCTCTTAAATGTTTCCTCTGGACAGTGAAACCATACCTAGTGAAGACTGGGTGTCCATAAATCTTAGATGCAATCAGCTCTACACACACTTTCCACACCTGGTAGTAATACAGTATTTAGTGATGCAACTGAGGTGTACTTCTGAAGTACATAAGGTGCAAAAAGATCTTTGGACATGAGCTTGATAAATAAATAATAGCTTTGTTACAAAAAGTCAGACATCAAAAACAGATGTGCAAAATCTGTGAGGACTCGTATATGTATGTATGTATGTATCCATCCATCCATCATACTCAGTCATATATATTTATGAGTGAGTATTATATTTGAGTGCAAGAGGGATGAATATGGGGCAAGGGAGGGAGGCTGCTCAGGACAGGGATGAATGGAGAGAGTTTGTGTATGAATGAAGGGATG
>JBAMHV010000013.1:22714617-22729729 GCA_037177535.1 Pseudomugil gertrudae
AAGTGATGGCTCGCGACCCACTAAAAACGGTTCTGCGACCCACTTTTGGGTCGGGCCCCACCAGTTGAGAATCACTGATATAAAGGGTTCTTTTATGTAAGACAGAAGGTTTATTTGCCTACTGACATGTTTCGGCTACCTCTCGTAGCCTTCTTCAAAAGCGTCATGTGATTATACTGTGACATGTTTTTATGCCTGCTCAGTCTGTTAGTCATGTCTGGGGCTATTGCCAGGCAGATTGGCCCTGCTTCTGCAGTGATGTGGACATTGCACCGGTCAGTTGTAGTGAAGGGCCGAATGCCAGGTAAGTGGCTCATCATCTGTTTACCCCCTGACCATACATACCACCTTCTGACAAGTCTTGTCTCTTGCAGGACAGCCTCCATGCTCCAGTGCCCGATCTGCAAAAGAAAGAACTTGTCCCGGCTGGACAAGCACTTGGAGCGCTTCCATAACATGGGACTGGTTTATGGCGAGGGTAGCTGTGGAGGAAGAGTTCATGGAGTTGAGGCTAACAAGCCCAGACCCACCCATGGTTTCCACATTGGGTCAGCTAAGAGAAGAACAGGTGGAAGAGGAGGATTCCAGTGAGAACGACGAACCTGAGTCTGGGGTCCAGATGGTTTCCACTCCTCAGAATTCAAACACGTCCCTGCCAGAAAGCGACCTTGGTGAGTACAAACTTTTCTTTCGGCTGTTTGGATGTGGATCTTAATCTGAAAGTTGCTGTTATGAATCTGATTTAGATTCTAATAGGTTAACATGTTGATAGTTGGAAATGTGGACATGTTATTCATATATATTGAAATGTGGACGTGTTTTGAATAGATCAAAATGTGGACATGTTATTCATATATATCGAAATGTGGACAGCTCTTTTTAATATACCGAAATGTGGACAGCTCGTTTGAATATATCGAAATGTAGACAGCTCGTTTGAATATATCGAAATGTGGACAACTCGTTTAAATAGATCGAAATCTGGACATGTTATTCATATATATTGAAATGTGGACAGCTTGTTTAAATATATCGAAATGTCGACAGCTTGTTTGAATACATTGAAATCTGAACCTGTTAGTCATATATATCGAAATATGGACAGCTTGTTTGAATATATGGAAATGTGGACAGCTCATTTGAATTTATCGATATGTGGACAGCTTGTATGAATATATCGAAATGTGGACAGCTCGTTTGAATGTATCAAAATTTGGACATGTTATTAATATATAAATCGAAATGTGGACAGCTCGTTTGAGTAAATCAAAATGTGGACAGCTCGTTTGAATAGATTGAAATGTGGACACCTCGCTTGAATATATCCAAATGTGGACATGTCGTTTGAATAGATCAAAAAGTGGACAGCTCGTTTGAATATATTGAAATATGGACAGCTCGTTTGAATAGATCAAAAGGTGGACAGCTCGTTTAAATATATCAAAATGTGGACAGCTCGCTTGAATAGATTGAAATGTGGACACCTCGTTTGAATAGATCAAAAGCTGGACAGCTTGTTTGAATATATCGAAATGTGGACAGCTTGTTTGGATAAAAAGGTGGATAGCTCGTTTGAATAGATTAAAATGTGGACACCTCATTTGAATAGATTGAAATGTGGACACCTCGTTTGAATAGATTGAAATGTGGACAGCTCCTTTGACTATATCCAAATGTGGACATGTCGTTTGAATAGATCGAAATGTGGACAGCTCCTTTGACTATATCCAAATGTGGACATGTCGTTTGAATAGATCGAAATGTGGACATCTGTTTAGAATAGATCGAAATGTGTACAGCTCGTTTGAATAGAATTAAATGTGGACATCTCGTCTGAATAGATCGAGATGTAGACATCTGTTAGAATAGATTGAAATGTGGGCAGCTGATTTGAATAGATCGAAATGAGGCCATCTTGTTTGAATAGATCGAAATGTGGCCATCTCGTTTGAATAGATCGAAATGTGGACATCTCGTTTGAATAGATCAAAATGTGGACATCTGTTTAGAATAGATCGAAATATGGACAGCTCGTTTGAATAGATCGAAATGTGGACAACTCTTTAAAATAGATTGAAATATGGACATCTTGTTTGAATAGATAAAAAGGTGGACAGCTCGTTTGAATAGATTAAAATGTGGACACCTCGTTTGAATAGATTGAAATGTGGACACCTTGTTTGAATAGATCGAAATGTGGACAGCTCCTTTGACTATTTCCAAATGTGGACATGTCGTTTGAATAGATCGAAATGTGGACATCTGTTTAGAATAGATCGAAATGTGTACAGCTCGTTTGAATAGAATGAAATGTGGACATCTCGTCTGAATAGATCGAGATGTAGACATCTGTTTAGAATAGATCGAAATGTGGCCATCTCGTTTGAATAGATCAAAATGTGGCCATCTCGTTTGAATAGATCAAAATGTGGACATCTGTTTAGAATAGATCGAAAAATGGACAGCTCGTTTGAATAGATCGAAATGTGGACAACTCTTTAAAAAAGATCGAAATATGGACATCTTGTTTGAATAGATCAAAATGTGGACAAAATCTGGAATCTTCTGTAAAATAAGTCAGAATTTGGAAGTTTAATACTTATGTTCCATGAGATTTTTGTCAGTGCTGACAGGACACAGGTCTTCAATCTTCACCTCAATACAGGTCCATCATGTTATGAACGCAGACCCCTGGGAGGGGGGCAACAAATGGCAAATCATGGTAAATGTGGCCTTTAATTATCAAGTTGACACATAAATTTCCAGTGTGTATTTTGATTGAAGCTGTTCTATCTCTGCTTCAGCTTGACGACCATAAAACCACCAAAACATTTGGCCATGCATCCATTGCACTTCTGGCTGAATAATATAAGTGGAGGAAGTTTCTGGCTGAGGGGGCTTGCTGCCCAGAGGGCAACAAATCTCCATATGTCTTTCCATGCTTGGTGGCATGATGCACAAGCCAAACAGGATGCTTGCATCTGCCTGGAAAGATGCTGGCTGCTCTGGTCCTGTCAACTTCACTCTGATCAGAAGCAGTATAGCAACTCAGGTGAGGTTACCTCACTTACATCCTTCCCTCTCTCTTTCCTTCCATCCCTCCATCCTTCCTATTCATACATTTGTTCTTCAGGCTGACACTCACCTCACCAAAACTGGTAGAAAGAAGGTGGCATCATCATTAGAGCCATGATGCGCAAACAGCCTCAAAATACTACGTTTCCTTGACATGGCGAGATACAGCCTACCATGCTCATGAACTTTGCATGTCTGCCATGGACAGGGAACTACAGCTCAGCAGCTTTAGTGCAGGAAGTCCCTCATTCTGCGATAGCCCCTCCAGCACTTCCTCCTCAATCTCGGTTTTTGTGGCAAGTCCGGGCAGCATCACAGCCCTTCCAGCGTGTCCACCTACATCTCGGTTAGTAGCAAGTCCAGCCCAGATGACGGCACTTCCAGCACATCATCCGACACCGCTTCTGATGAGGGGGAGTTGGTCATCGACATTCCTGCCTCCTCAGTTAATCCATCCTTGGAAGATTTCAACCTAAGGAAGAAGAAAGTCAGCGGTCAGAAGGCTCGTGTGGTCCACACAGCCCCTTACTCTCCTAGGGGAAAGCGCAAGGCCAGTGTAGACTTGGATTCCCCCATGTTCAAGCGGCTGTTTTCTGAGTACGTGTGCTCATCGGGCTAAAACTCTGATCCAGGTTGTTGGCCGATCTCACAGGTCGTCAGCCCCCTTGTGAGGAATACTCAGACCCCACAAAGTCTGCCTTTGGGTAAGATCCAGAGCCCAACTGTTGTGCCGGAGACTCAGGTTATTAGGTTTAAAAAAATAATTATGTTCCAATGAATGCTGTTATGTAGGGGCTAGGCCCCAGTGTTATGGCTCAGGAAGGCCCACTTTAATAAAAAAAAAATTATTTTGAAAGTAAAATTATGTTGTTTTAGTTAAAGTTCCACTGAACGACTTGAGGTCGTGTGGGGGCAAGGCCCCAGTGTTCCAAAAGAATAAAGCATGGCATGTTTTTTAGCCAATGTTTAACTGAACAACTGCGGTTGTGTGGGGGCAAGGCCCCAGTGTTCCAAAAGAATAAATCACGGCATGTTTTTTAGCCAAAGTTTAACTGAACGACTGAGGTTGTGTGGGGGCAAGGTCCCAAGGTTCCAAAACAATAAAGATGGCAGGTTTTTTTTTATGATAATCAGAACTGTTGTCGCCCTTTCTTTGTCTTGTAGTTTGAAATGTGGAATGAGCCGTCTCTCCATTGACTTTGCATGGGAGAGAAGGACTGGCCCAGAGTGTTATATATTTAAATGGCATTAGGATAGATAGAAATCTGGACATAGCCCAGGTTCCTATCTATCTATTTGCCATTTAAATAGACTGAAATGTAGAATATGTTTTTCATATATATCGAAATATGGACATCTCTTTAAAATAGATCGAAATGTGGACATCTGTTAGAAGAATTTTTATTATTTTCTCTTTTTATTATTTTCTATAATTATGCATGCTGAATAACATATATGCTTCTACCTAGTAAAAGTGACTAAACTTTAATAAAACTGAATTGAATTTAGTGTGCTGAGCTCCAAGGTCACTTTATTTCTTTTCCCATGAAGTGGAGTCCACAAGGAGCCTGCTAATCAGTTTTTTGTTTTAGCTAGAAAATGCACCTGCTATTCTATGTGTTCCCTGCTAATACAACAATCCTTAGACATTTTGACTATGTGTAGTTTTCCACATCGGAGAGTGTATGTTTCATTTTCATTTGTGTATAATAAAGTTTTGGGGGAGGGCTGTTCCACACAGATTGAATTCGGAGCACCTCGGGTGAGGTTGGGTGTGGAATTCACTCTGTCCCTTTGATCAAAGAGTTAACGTCTCCTTGTTTACAGATTTATGCTTCCGATCCTGTTGAGGTTATAATAATCAATTTTTCCTTAACATACTTGGTCCTTCGAGCACCGGCCCTAGATTTCCCTGGACGATATCAACAATCCACGCCGTATACTGTCAACAAGTGGGATCCCAGTTAGACTTTGGGATCCCGGAAAAAGACCCCCAACGTGAATTTGTTGAGTGGCCGGCATATAGGGTTTGTTGAGACCGTCCAGGTGGAATCAGACAGGTTCCGAGGCAGCGGTGATCGGCAGCAGTAACTCGGTGAGCAGGAAATAAAATATTTTATCTGCAATTGTGGTGTTTCTGGTACCGGACTCGGAGCTGTATAATATTGTTAAGTTAACGTTGTTTATAAGTACAAGACGCAGGGATTGTGTCAATTGGACCGGGATGGTCCTCTAAAGTACTTTAAAGATGCAGGGATTGTGCAGCTGTATGATATTATGAAGTTAACATTGAGCTATATAATATTATACAGTTAACGTTATTTATAGGTACAGACGCAGGGATTGTGTCGATTGGACTGGACAGGGATTTATGGTCCTCTAAGTACCTCAAAGACGCAGGGATTGCGCAGCTATATGGTGTTATACGGTTGACGTTGATGGTCCTCTGAGTAAGTTGTATGATATTGTAAAGTTGACGTTGAAGTAACACGTTATTACTGTAAAGCAGGGATTGCATGAGAACACAGGGATTGTGTTAAAAAATGACGGGATGTCCTGGCAGTATAATCTGCTCCGTCCGGTACAGGCCTGCTGGGAACACAAGACCGGGGGAGGATTGTTTGATAAGCCCGCTGAGGTTTGATCTCCTGGTCTCAGATAGAGATATTAAATGATTTTATATGTTTTGAAGTTTGGCTTGAGTCCTGCAAAATATAATAACAAGGATGGGAATTGTTAGTGTGGTATATTGGCTGGACGGCCGCATAACAATTCAATTTGCTGAAACAGCTCCTGACCACATATGTGAGTTATTTCAAATTAGAGGTTAACAGAGAAAGAAAGAGAGGGGTGAAAATAAAAGCGTGAATGTGAGTATGTGACTTTGTTGTGAGATTGTGTGTCTGGTGCAAGTTAGGAGGTCAGAACCGGATTAATTTAACGAATGTGAAATGACACCAAGCGGTTCTCCGCACCGTATGGTGTAGAACAATCGTTATTGATCTGCCATTACGTGCCTGTCTTCCCGATTTTTGCACATTTGTATAAAACTAAGTGCGAGCACGTTAGAATAGATCAAAATGTGGACATGTCTTTAAAACAGTTTGAAATGTGGACATCTCTTTAAAATAGATCGAAATGTGAACATAGCCCTGGTTCCTATCTATCTATTTGCCATACAAATAGACTGAAATGTGGAAGTAAAAATTTGATTGAACAGAGCTGTAGGGGGCGTGGTGATGCATGGACATGTCCAACCCCTGCACCCCTAGTCACCATGGGGGTGGAGTAATCCTCTTGTATATAATAGTTAGAAAATCGGAAATGTCCATATTCTGATCTTTTACACAGTGTTTTGCAAAGTCTCTGAAAAGTGCCATCTGGTGACAGAGTGCAGTATTACAGTTTTAAAAAAATGATTTGTGATTTTTTGCACTCAAAATGTTAGTTGGGTCCCCCTGAGGCCAAAAGTGTGTTCCTTTAATGTTTTTGGCCCTTCCACAAAATTCAGGGGCCAATCAATGTATGTCCAAATTTAGGACTATGTTGACCAGGTGCCCCCTAATTCTGCCCTCGCGACCCGACCTCGGATAAGCGGTGGAGAATGGATGGATGGAAGTCTACATGCTATGTATCCTTTGCAGTCTCCAATCACTCAGAATACATTACGCACCAGATAGAAGTAAATAAGAAGCAATCTATTGCCTGCGTAGACGTTTTTCAAAAATATATATAAACACATACTTGTCCCAGCAGAAAGAAGTGTGTGTCCCATGAACACAAATTAATTTTATTACATGCGTCTGATGAGGATTATTTGTCACAAGGAGAGCTTTTCTGGGCTGCCTCCTCCACATGTTTGCAATTTAGACACTCAGGTAAATTTAAAACAAACAACATTGAAATATTTGGCTTCAATTTCTGTCATATAAAAGTATATTTTCATGTTTTTGTGGAAGAATCAGATCACTATATGCATGATACACATAGCATATGATGTTGCTAGGCAACACAGGACTGGGGCACTATGGGTAATTCTTGTACAGTCAGTGGCTGTCACAATTCAGAGACTTCATAGTTCTAAGTACGCAGACTACGTAGTCCATGAAGTGTCCCTCATAGTCTGCACACTCCAAAGTGTGCCGTCCGCTTGAAATGAGACCGCAACCTCCTACGAGAATTACCCATAGTGCTCCAGTCCTGTGTCGCCTAGCAATTTCATATGAATGAATGAATGAATATTTATTTGATTAGCAGTCAGAAAAAATAAATAAAAAATCACAATAGAAAACAATAATACAAATATAACGCTAACCAAAGGGCAGTTGGCTGAAGCATATACTTATTATGTCAACCCATTTTTTAAAAGAATTTATAAGCAAATGAAATCTATTTTTACAAAGAAAGAAATCAACAAGACAAAAAAAATCAAAGAAAAAGCTAGTCCTAAATTAAAGAATACATTTTTTTCAAAATAAATAAATAAATACCACAAACTGTAACACAATTATTTTTTCTCATCATTTATATATTTTTACAGTACTTTACTTACTTACTATGCTATGTGTATCATCCATATAGTGATCTGATTTTACAAAAAAACACAAAATATCCTTTTATATGACAGAAAATGAAGAAAATGAAGACTGATGTTTTAATGTTGCTAAACATGTGTTCTCCTCTACTTAATAAAACTGTATGAACTTTGTATGAATAAGGAGAACACTGATTTTGAGCAGTGACATTGAATGACCATGGAGACTGGAGACCATTAAAACCCTTTCCAGACCTGAGATGTGTTGCATTAATAGCTTCATCAATCTGTTGCTGCGATGGCATTCCATCATTCAGACATGGGTCACTTTTACATTGATGTTCCTCTCTGCTTCATCCCAATATTGTGATGACAGTGACTGAAAGCCATAGTACCTATATACAATATTTGCTGTGAGTGCATAACTGGACAGTACATCGAGAGAGAGAAAAAAGGCATCAAAACGTTTTCTTTCTACAACATGTCATGTTGACAGTCCTCATTAACCTAATGTGTACCCTGTCAGGTGCTAAAATATATTGTTTATACAAGCAAAGGACTGTAGTGTCCTACGTATTAAATAACAGAATAAAAACTCAGTGCACTACACTTGACAGAGGTAAAATATATAAACCATTAAATTATTCAGTCTCACATGCTGAAGTTCTTGTTTGAATTGACCTCAGAACACAAGCAAATCACAGTCAAGATAATATGATGCATTTATTTAGCTTTCTACAAAGCTACTTGTTTGTTTTTTAATGAAAAATCCATCTTCTCTTAAGCTATCTATTTTTAAATATCAATTCTACAGTTCAACCAAAGCAAAGGCAACATGTTAGCCAGTGATAGATGGAGATCTGGTCTGGTTCCAGGTTGTTAGAGCATAAATTACAGCTCATTTCTACTAGTAACAAACATGTATATTTGTGGAAATAATTCAGTATATTCAAGAAGGACAAGTGAGCAAGCGTGAGAAAATAGAAAGCAGCCTTACAGCTCCACTTTTACTGGAAACGTAAGCACTGAGGTTACCAGTCACACTATAGCTAATCATGCTACATTTCAACACAATTGACCTTACAATACCTTAACTGTTGACTGTGATTAGTTGTAGGTTCAACCAGCACATTTTTAAATACATCGCACTACATTTTGAGCTTAATATATTTCTACTAAAGGTTTTCACTTCATGTTTTCAGCTAAAGTTCAACAAGCACACTCCCGCCACTCCATCTGGACCTGATTTTGAGCTTCCAATACTTCTGCTACATTTAGTTTTTCTCATTTCAGTTTCTTTCAACTCTTCTACTTATATTTAAACAAGATTTTATTAATCTTGAAATACTTCTCCTAATGACACACTTTACACTGATTTCCACTAACGGATCAACAAGCAGTTTTAAACTCTTTTTCTCCTCTCTTAGACTCATTTAGGTTAAACATCAGTTCAGCCTTTCATCACTTCACATATATAATTTCAGTCATTTCAGCTTTCTTTAGCATCACAGTTCACCAATTTCAGCATGCAAATATTCACATTGCTGTTCTGTAAGAAGATTTAAGATGTAAGATTTTAGTTTGTAATGCTTTTAAAATTGTTAATTTAGTTTGATTGTTAATTGTTTTCTGATTGTTTCTTTTAGGTGCAACCTCACCAAGGCTGGAAAGTAGCATACCAACAGAGGAGCAGACTATAGCAAAGCACCTTTAAAAATATATTGAAAACAAACATTAAAAATATGTAAGACTTTCAAAACATTTGTCTCATTTTTATTTTAATATAACTTCATTAATACAGTCACACAATCCCAGTTGCATATTCACTATTTTTCTTCTCCTTTTTTCCTTTTTTAAAACACTGACTATATTTGACATTGATTTAAACACTGACAGATGAAAACAGTAACACAGGATTGAGAGCTTTTCTTAAGCACTGAGTCAAAGATAAGACATGGAGCCTATGGACAGTAATGAGATGATGAAGCCCTGGCAACGTTTGCTTCAAACACATCTCACTCACACAGCCAGCAGATAAGCTCTTTTTATTTCATATTTTTGACACAATGAGTCAATTTCATGGCAGCCATGTCAAAATGACTCAGGGCTTTGGTGTCACCACCCTGCATCATGGCAGGAATAAAACTTGGACTAACATTTCAGAGATAGGTATGTTGCATTCCCCTTTTCACCGTGTACAAAGGACAGCTTGACAAATGTATTTATTTATCAAAAACCACAGTCCTGTAGGTCATCGTTGTTTTCCTGTTTGAACATATCTGATTCCAATGAATGTCACTGAGCAGAAAAATGAAAGCTGTTAAATACATTTTATTTGAATCCAGTATGTTGGTGCAGGAAAGTTTCTGGATTCTGCAGGACTGCTGCTCTCTAGGATCAAACCTGTCATCTCCTGTCTTTAACATATCCATCCATTTTCTACCACTATTCCCTGAACGGAGTTGCTGGAGCCAATCCCAGCTCAAAACGAGCCCTGGACCCTGGACAGGTCGCCAGCCCGTCACAGGGCCAACCCATATAGACAAACAACCATACACACACACACTCCTATGGGCAATTTAGAGTCTCCAGTCAGCCTATCCCCTATCTTCAGGGTTGAACTACACCTACAGCCATGAAGCCAAGCTTGAGGACAGGCATGAAATAAAACCATCACTCGTGCTGCTTGCCTGATCTCATGCAGCATCACTAGATTAGGACCAGTAAATCACTATGAACACACTTTTAAAATGCAAAGAGCTGAAGACATCATCATCTAAAAACATTTACACACTGAAACGTGGGCACAACTGTCATAGTAAAGCATATTTATGGTGACACTGATGGTGTAACAAGCCAGCTCCATCTGCAAGCATTGATTTTACAGCCAATAGACTTACTTGGGATGTCATTTAGTAACATTTAACAACTCATCAGTGCTAAAATAAAAACACCAGTGCTTAAAGCCATCATCTTATATGCTGCTCATGCATGAAGCAGAGCTGCTGCCATGCTATCTGTAATGTGTGGTCTGTTTCCCAGTAAAGCTCAATGTCTGGCAACAACCCTCCCCATGGATGTTCTCCAACAAAGATGATTCAGGGTTAGTAAGAGTCCATGTACAGAATCACAGTTGTTAGGAGAATTATGATGAACAAGAATCTGTCCTACTTGAATTTCTGGGTGTGGATTTGTAGAGGTAGCAAGTTGGTGGCTGCTAGAAAGGGGTAAATTGGGCCCGTCCATCTTACAAGTAAGTATTTACTCATGAGTAGAACTAGGCCTACGCAGTCGCCCCTGCCAGAGGTATATCCCCAAATCCTCGATGCCACCCCAATTTAAATTTTGGAGCATCATGCCATACCAGATAAATTTGTAGTTTGTTGGATTTTTGTCTTCAAAAAGCTAGCTAATTTGAATGTTTTTTCCATCCATCCATTTTCTACCGCTTTTCCCTGAACAGGGTCGCGGGGGGGCTGGAGCCAATCCCAGCTCACAATGGGCGAGAGGCGGGGTACACCCTGGACATGTCGCCAGTCCATCACAGGGCCTTGAATGTTTTTTTTAACCCATAAAAGTAAGTTCTTTGGATTTGTCAAATGAAAATATCATCGTTTTCATTCTTCAACCAATACAACATGCTGATCTGTTGCAAAGCTCTAATGTGAAATTTTTACAAAAGGTCCCCCTAGTGGGAAACTTTAAAACGTCCGGGGTTAGCACACACAATCAACTACAGGAAGTGTAATTACCAGTTGCTTCATTTGCATTTAGTTTGACATAAATTGGACAAACGGTTGATGAGATATAGCAAAAAATGTTTAAAAATTATTTTTTTAAAAACTCTCCCTAGTGAGAAAGTCAGGATGTCAGGGGTTAATACACAAACCATGGGCAGTATGATCACTATAGTCCTTTCATTTCCATTTGGTTTGATGTGAAATGACTGATGAGATATAGCCGAAAACATGAAATTTTAGATAAAAAGCTCCCCCTAGTGGGAAAGTTTGGAACCTCAGGGGTTGGTACACACAACAACAGGCAGCGTTATCACTAGTCACTTCATTTGCATTTGGTTTCACCTAAATTAACGAAAAAAAAGTCAAATTGCAACACAAAACTCCCCCTGGTGGCAAATTTCCGAACTGCAGAAAACACTAAGTATGACGTGTGGCAAGTCCTCATTTCGTGCTTTCATATGAACAAAACTTCAAACCAATCGGACAAATACTTTCTGAGTTATGACGAAAAATGGGACATATTTTACAAAAAAAAGAAATTATAAAAAAATGCTAAACATCTAATCAGTTCAGCCTCTCATAGTGACTAATGCTCCTATGCAATATGAAAGAAAGCCAATGAAATCCTGTCAAGTTATCTCGTTCACACGGCCAGTCTGCAGTCCCCTCATTTAGAAATATGTTTAAACGTTAAGTACCTAGAAAATGATGGGGAAAAAAAATTCTATTGTTTGTAGCCTTGCCTGAATTCTTAATAATCTAAATAATTTGACAAAGATTTATGACATGTTTCTTTGTTTCTAGTTTTGTTCTTTTTCCTCTTGTAAAACAGATTTAATTTACTTAAAATTAGGGTTTAATAAGCATATGCTTCCTTTTGATTAGCCTTATGTATAATTGTTTTTGTGTTTTGATGTGTTTTCTTTGAGATTTAAATATAAATGCTAATCAAATATTCATTCATTTGTTGTAGAGTTCCTTATGTTTCCTGTTTTTGCATGTATTGATACTTCACCTGAATTGATTAGTCTATCCATTGCACCTGTGCCTTGTTTTGTTGCTGTGTATTTATACACATGGGATTTTGTTTCTAACTCATTGTTTGCACCTGTGTTGTGGGATGCCTGCTTAAGCGCACAGTCCTCGGTCTAAATAAAGTTAAGTTGGTTGTCATTCATGCTGTCTGTTGTCCTGCATTTCGATCCACACCTCCACTTCCTCGTTTCTTTCTCACAACATAATCTGGCTCAGCGAATGGGGATGTTTGCAGCTAGTTTAAAATAAAATCAGGATATGTTGTTTTATTTCGGAGTAGAGTAGCCTATGTGTTGCTTAGTGTAGATCTGTGTGCTTTCTCCCTTTCTCTTTATATGTAAATCTTCATATAAAAATCAGATTGGCTTTAGTTCTTTGCATTTTTTCATGCTGTAGTTTACTTTAAAATCACTTACAAGCTGTGTGAATATAACTAGATCATGCTGCTGTAGCTCATGACACAACCCCTTCAAACTCTAAATGAAAATAATTTTCCTTAACAAATGCAAAGCAACGGTTGATTCACAAGTGTTTGCATAACCCACCGTGACACTGTGTTACTCTGTGTTTGATCCAAATCAATTAGTCAATAAATCTATATATCTAAAGCACTGTTTAAAAAAAGAGTGCATCCCTGATGCTTTACCCTGGCAACCTGTCTTGTGTGTACTCCGCCTCTCCCTCAGTGATTAATGCGATAGGCTCCAGCTACCCTTCATTGGAATAAGTGGTACAGATAACTGATGGATGGTGGTTTACAGTAAAAACTAACCCAGAACACATACAGAGAAAGGGAAAAAACAGGGAACCACTAGGAAAAAACGGAAGATAATGTATGTGGACACTAATCAATAGATTAAGTGACTTGTTTTTACATAATGTCAAGAGGCTGGGTTTAATTTTTAAAGCTGTTTATTCAGTTTTGTGGCCTAAAGACAAAGAAGGGTGCAACAATACATCTGAAGCAGAGGATCTCATTTAAGCTTGTTAAAGTATGACTGAAAAGCATGCTGACACCCATCTTAATGTGTAATCAAAAGGTTTTTCTAACATTCATCTTGAGGTAAATGACAAGAATTGGAAAAATTACATGAACCTACAGTAACCAGGTCTGAGTGTACTGAGGTCTCAGTGTACCCCTGCTTCAGTACACCTGACTCAAATAAAATCAGCCAATATTCCACAAAGTTGTGCACAAACACTCATTAATTCCAGTCAGGTGTGTTGGAGTAGTGACACATTGACAACTTGCTGGGCTGCAGCCTAACCTGGTCAGACAGGAAAAGGATGTTTGGAAAAAAGCATCAGGTTAGGTAAATAAAAATAGCAAAATGTGGAGGAATTCACCCTGACTTTGTCTCAGAGGTTAATGGAAAGGAAGCAACTGTCCTTGACAATGCAGCTACATGAGTTTCTGTTTGCTCCCTGAGGAAGCCAACTGTTACAGCTCTTCCTACACCAGTCTGGAGCCATGCTGCGGAGCTCAATGCATCTCACCAAATAATCATTCAGAAAGCATATCTGTTTTGAAGCTTACGGTGATGGCAGGGGGTCAGTATTCACGCTGATGCAGACAAGCTGACAAAGAGGCAGCAATAAATAAACTGAACCAATTAATGTTCTTTCTCACTCGTCCTCATCTTTCCATCCTAATCTCCAAATCCAGTTTATTTCAGAGATCAAACTGTGTAAACGGTTTATGATCCAGCCTGTTTTCTGAGGGGAAACATACTGTTATGCAATCATTTTAATCAAGAAATTCCTAAATAAAGTGGGACCAGGTCAAATACATCTGCTAAAATCCTGTTGATAGGCTTCAGGCATGTTAGAGAAAGAGATGCTAAAGTTCTCCATGTTCTGCAGGGGACAGTAAACATTTTGTGTTGGCTCTTCAGCTTCAGCTCATTACATATGCATTGACTGTAAACCTGGACTTGTTTTGCAAAGAACCTACCAAACAGCCGCTTTATTTAGCCAAGGGGCTTCAGCCTTTCCTGCTGTAGGTCAATGAATTATGGATTAGGTCACAGAATTATGTGGGCAGAAAAGGGATCCAACTTCTGCTCTGTTCTATGGAGCATTCCCCTTGAGTTAGCCTGGGTTCAAAAGTCTCATCTTGTTTTTGTGTTCTGGAGCAGGAAATGATAGCGTAGCCGCAGGAACTCATTTTTAACAAATACGATAACGACGCTTTCTTGGCAGTTTAATCGCCATGTCAGGAGAGCTCTGCTTGATGCACATCCATGCTCTGACATGGACTTCAGGAGGCTGAGTTAAAGACAGCTTGCACACAGACTGTGTTGATGTAGGCCATCACCACATGGTAATAAGGCAGCAGTGACAGTTTTATGTCCTATTAATTCCAGATAGAAAAGAGAAATGAAGGACGGAATAAATGCCTGGAGCATTTTTGTTGGGAGCTGCCAGCATCATATTTCTGAGCTATTGAAATGACGCTTTTATGGCACTTAAGTGCTCACACTAATAAAGGTCTTTTCAACTTCATCAAGTAAACTATTCTGCAAAATACTGTATTATGTGTTTCTCTCTGTATACAGTACTTAGTCACTTTATTAGGTATACCTTCTTAGAGCTGGGTTGGCCCCTTTTTTTTTTCCTCCAAAGCTTACGTGTTCTTAAATCTGACTTGATACTTGATACTAAAAATGATATGATACATAATTATAAGCTGTCATAAGAATTTGGACCTACGCCAGAAAGGCAGTTG